>JAGSMZ010000035.1:3112500-3114625 GCA_029286645.1 Papilio protenor | reverse complement strand
ATACACATCACACATCACACATCACACATCACACAACCACACCATCCCACATCACACATCACACAACTCACCACAACACACATCGCACATCGCACATCACACATCCACAATCAAACGTCATCAAAACGTTAAACGTCAAACGTCAAACGTTCAAACGTCAAACGTCAAAACGTCAAACGTCAAAACCGTCAAACCGTCAAACGCAAACGTCACACATCACACGGCACACGTCACACATTTCCACATCATACATCATAACATCACACATCACACATCAAACCATCACCACATCACACATCACACATCACACATCAAACATCACAATCACACATCACACATCAACATCACACATCACAAATAACCACATCACACCATCACACCTCACACATCCACATCCCACATCACCACATCAAACGGCAAACGTCAAACGTCAAACGTCAAACGTTCAAAACGTCAAACGTCCCCCGCAAACCACCCCCTCAACTTTCCACCCCCTCCCCAAACGTCAAAACGTCAAACGTCAAACGTCACACTCACAACATCACACAAAAACGTCAACGTCAACAGTCACACATTCACAAACACCACATCACACGTCACACATCACACGTCAAACGTCACACGTCACACGTCACACGTCACACGTCACACATCACACATCAACATCACACATCAAACGTAAACGTCAAACGTCAAACGTCAAACGTCAAAGTTCAAACGTGAAACGTCAAACGTCAAACGTCAAAACGTCAAAACGTCACACGTCACAACGTACACATCCACCCATAGGGGGGGGAACACATAAGAAAAGCAAAAAAAAAAAGATACAAATAACAAATGAAACGAAAAAATCAAAAAAGAACACACGACAAGGAAAAAATCGGACCCCCCCACATCCATCAGCTTGGAGCCGGTCATGCTCGTTGGATTTTAACCGACTCCAAGCCGAAGTCCTTCAGGGCGATTGGAGGCTCTGGCCTTGGCCAGGGACTCGGAGATATTGGCTCCGAGGTGGTCCCCCGCAGTGTGATGGTGGCCCCCCTGTCTTGAGCGGTGACCACACAGCCGCGGTTTAGGGGCCACATCCTCACAACCTTCGGAGGGGCCGGGGCACATGGCCGGGCTGTTCACAGAAGGGGAGGTTCACCGAGGCAGTCGTCCCATTCTTCTTTCTCGGAAAACTCGGACCACGAGGAGCCCGAGGTGCCCGGCCTGATCTTCCCCTGCACTGGTTTCCGCAGTGGGGGGGGGAGGGGCCGTCCTTGAATCTCCCTCCCGTGGTCCCTGAGGGGGAGGGGAGGGGGGGTGGGGCGGCAGGCCTTCTGGCGGGGGCCCTTTATGGGAGCCTTTTGACGGGTCTGGGTGTGGTCTCAGGGACCTGGGGTGGTTGGGCGTCCCCGTCCACCTCAATGGCACTCCAGCATCAGCCATGACCGGGCCATGGCCATGTGACGGGGGAGGCGGGGCCCCACCCCCGGGGGTCCTCAGGGCCGCATAAGGGCCGGCCTCAGCACCGGCTCCGGGGGGAGACGTGACTCAGGCCTTCGAGGCGGGCATTAATAAGCCCGCCTACCGATACCAGGAGGTCACGCCTCATGTCCTCCATTGCCCTTTTTAGGGCCCCCTCGAAGTCGGGCTGCTGCGGCTCCCACCTCTCGGAGGCCTCAGCAGGCGTTCGCGCATCGTATGCCTTGTGAAGGTCCGCAGATCGCGAGGAAAGCGTCGTAGCTCTCTAGCCAGACGCGCGTTATCCGCGCGGAGCCTACGTTGTTCCTCCTGGGGCGTCATCGCCCGGAGGCCCTCGACGGCGTCGATGACGCCTTGTGTGGCCCGGTTTATTTGGCCCCACACCGTTCCTTTGAGGTGCCCACTCTTCCGCACCTCACCCTTTATTGTTTCGATATTTTGTAGGGCCTCCGTGGCGAGGGCCTCTACTGTACCGGCCGATGGGGCGCTTTGGGCCTCGTCATCAGATACGCCCTCGTCTGCGCGCACCTGGCTCGCAACCCTCTGTTTGGGCGGTAGGTGGGGTCGGAGTCCTCCCCCCCACTCTCCCCCCCCTCCGCCAGGTACTCCTGGGCCTCCTTCAAGAAGGAGTATACCCCAACCGGGCGCCGAACGCGGC
>JAGSMZ010000035.1:2902500-3110000 GCA_029286645.1 Papilio protenor | reverse complement strand
TATTGTTTATGTAGATTTAGACTGTATAGCATAGCATAAAAATATATATATATATATATATATATATATATATTTAGTTAACTATTTTATTTAAGTTTCTCTATATCATTTGTGTCTACATTGTCTACTTTTAATGTAATTTTAGTCTTATTATACTTTTATAAGCACTTTGCCCGGGCAGTAGTACACCGAAAGTATCCAATTGCTACGGAACTGCTGTCCTGGTGTTGCGTTAATAATAATCATGTGTATCCGACAGTGTTGTAATATTGCTTATGTGTACAAAATAAAGATAATAAAAAAAAAAAAAAAACCTACCTACCTACCTACCTACCTACCTACCTACCTACCTACCTAACCTACCTACCTACCTACCTACCTACCTACCTACCTACCAAACCAGACCATACTGAACTCAGCTCCTTCAGGCCAATTGGGCTTCTCCCGATATTTGGGAAACTCCTAGAAAAACTTTTCATTAAGCGTGTCACACACCTGGCTTCAAAAAACGGTAAACTAAACAACAGACAATTCGGCTTCAAAGAACAAACCAGTACCACCCTTGCAATTAACAACGCCATAGAAATCATCAAGACCGCCAAGACAGATAAACAACTAGTAATCGCAGTTTCACTCGACATAAAAGCTGCATTCGACAACGCCTGGTGGCCCGCACTTTTCCATCGACTTAGAGAACTCGACTGCCCCAACAACATATTTCGACTCATACAGAGCTACGTACAGGATCGTAAAGTTATTCTGGATCACGCCGGGGTACGAGTTACCAAAGGTATGACCAAAGGCTGCGTCCAAGGCTCAACCTGTGGACCCTTATTATGGAACTTTATCCTTGACGAACTCCTCGACTTACCCCTTCCCTCAGGATGCCACATACAGGCATTCGCTGACGACGTTCTACTGACTGTGACCGCAAAAAAGGTAGAGGACATAGAGCGCCAAACCAACAGTGTTTTACAATCCATAGCAAATTGGGGCAGAAGTGTAAAATTAGAATTCGGCCCCTCGAAAACTAAAATTATATCATTTACACCTAAAGCCAGTCAAGCTAACATCAACATAGACGGACATAGACTCTCATTCGACAAAGAATTAAAATATTTAGGAATCATAATAGACGAAAAATTTACATTCGTGAGCCACGTACGCAGCGTTATAATGAAGGCGAGTCGGACTTTCAATAAACTTTGCCTTTACGCTAGACCCACTTGGGGCGCACATCCGGAAAACATACGCACCATTTACAATCAGGTCATAGTCCCCATGGTCACATATGCTGCGGGAATCTGGGGACACGTTGCACACAAACAATACATCAAGAAAGATCTCGAGAGACTTCAGAGGGGATTCGCCATTAAAACCATCAGGGCCTTTCGCACCGTATCTACAACAGCAGCACTCGCGCTTGCCCAATTCACACCCTTGGATCTTAAAGTATTAGAACGACACGAAATAGAAAACACCATCATCGCAGGCACAACTTCCCACCTACCCAGCCATATTCCCTTAGAACGTCCAACCCCAGTCAGCAAACTGCTCCACCCCGCTCATAGAATAACCACCGAAATTCATATGCTCAAGAACCAAGAGGAAATTAACAACACTTGCCCACCTCACGCTAACAAAATCTACACTGATGGTAGCAAACAGCAAGACGGGTCGGTTGGCGCAGCTTTCATAAGCTGGGACCCACAAACCAACAAAGCGACTCCCAAGAAATTCAAGCTTCACACCAGCTGCACAGTGTTTCAAGCTGAACTGCTAGCCATTTCAGAGGCGTGCAAATGGGCTCACAATAAAAATTACAAAAACACTTACATCCTCACAGACTCCCTTTCTTCTATTTTAGCCATTCGAAACAGAAATAACACCCACCCCCTTGTCACTCAAATACATAATACAATACACTCACACAGAGAAATAGGGGGCGAGATTCATATCATGTGGGTGAAGAGCCACACAGGCATTGCCGGAAATGAGGCTGCAGATTCATTAGCTAATTCCGCCTCCACACTTCATAAACGCCCCGATTATGCCTACTTTCCCTTATCTCATATCAAACAAATTATAAGACAACAGCATCGACAAACCTGGGAGGTCAGATATCAAAATGCAACGCAAGGCAGTCATACAAGACATTTACTCCCCACCTTAGACAGCGTGGCCAAACTGTGGTCCGTTGCTAAGATTTCCTTCCAATTCACGCAATATCTCACGGGGCACGGGTTCCATAATACATACCTCCATAGATTCAAAATCACCGATGACGAAACTTGTCCATGTAATGACACCACTCCACAAACACTCCAACATTTGATAGAAGACTGCCCTCGTTTCCTTAAGCGAAGAGTAGACCATCAACTCCTTTGCGGATACATGAAGATTCCGCCATACAATCTTGAAGAACTCGTGAAAAAAAAGAGTCTGCAATAGATTCTTTCATCCAATTTATTACATACATTATAGACAATTTAAAATTATTTAATAATCCCATCACTCAGAACTCATCATAACCTCATTATTTACATTTATCTCACAGACTTCTACACTACTTACTATTATTATTTATTGTTTATGTAGATTTAGACTGTATAGCATAGCATAGCATAAAATAAAATATATATATATATATTTAGTTAAGTATTTTATTTAAGTTTCTCTATATCATTTGTGTCTACATTGTCTACTTTTAATGTAATTTTAGTCTTATTATAGTTTTATAAGCACTTTGCCCGGGCAGCAGTTACACCGAAAGTATCCAATTGCTACGGAACTGCTGTCCTGGTGTTGCGTTAATAATTTATGTTTAATTTTGTCTATTATTTTTATTTTTATTGTTTAATCATGTGTATCCGACTGTGTTGTAATATTGCTTATGTGTACAAAATAAAGATAATAAAAAAAAAAAAAACCTACCTACCTACCTACCTACCTACCTACCTACCTACCTACCTACCTACCTACCTACCTACCTACCTACCTATCTACCTACCTTTTTTTTTTTTGCCGGAGGGGAATGCGTTACGCATACTCCGCGCCTCGGGGTAGGCACGAGAGTTATGTGGGACTCTCCCCATAATGGGGTATACCCACTAAACCCCTCCGTTCCCTCCTGGCCATTATGTGGGGCGCCACGGGATCGCTTTCGCTTGCCACCGCGACGCCCCACTGACCGCCCCGGGAAGGGGCCCTCGATGCGCCCTAAGGCGCCCCTCGGTGACGGCACCGTGCAATGCAGGTTTAGGACCCCGCCCTCGCCCGCTGGTGCCGCCGGGGTTTATAGAGCCCCCACCTCGTGACCCCAGTCTTGAAAAAGACTAAGGGCCCGCGGTCCCGGCGGTGATGAGCCACCGGGATACCTACCTACCTACCTACCTACCTACCTAAAATTATCTTCTGACAGACTCCCTCTCTTCTATTTTAGCCATTCGAAACAGGAATAACACCCACCCCCTTGTCACTCAAATACATAACACAATACATTCACACAGAGAAATAGGAGGCGAGATTCAAATCATGTCGGTAAAGAGCCACATATGTACATAGGTATTACCGGAAATGAGACTGCAGATTTACTAGCTAATTCCGCCTCCACACTTCATAGACGCCCCGATTATGCCTACTTTCCATTGACCAACTTAAAACAAATTATAAGAGTTCAGCATCGACAAATCTGGGAGGTCAGATATCAACGCTACCCTTTATTTTATTATTATTATTTTTTTTGTCGAAGCTGAATGCCGTTCGCATACTCCGTGCCTCGGGCACGAGAATTATGTGGGACTCTCCCCATAATGGGGTATACCCACTAAACCCCTCCGTTCCCTCTTAGCCATTATGTGGGGCGCCACGGGATCGCTTTCGCTTGCCACCGCGACCTCCCCACTAGACCGGCGTCGCGGAACAGGCCAGCCGGCCTGGGACCTACCTACCTACCTGCCTACATACCTACCTATCTACCTAATCCCAAGGGACACAATCTTCGATTCATCCATTATCTGTAATTTACTGTATCTTGTAAATTATTTGTGTCAATTTAAGAAAAAAAAAAAACTAGTGTGCTTTTCCTGACGAGGACCTCCTATAAAGCCTATGTTACTTATTGAAAATGTAGCTTTTTGATGGTGAAAAATTTTTGAAATCTACTCAGTAGTTTTTAAGTTATTTCAATAGATACAAATCTTTTCTCTTTTATAATATTAGTATAGATTTGTGTATTTGATTCGATATGCCTCAAGAATGATTTTAGTCATGTTAAAATCACTGTCATGATTTTCTCGCATAGCCATTTACATATATTCAAAAGATTTTTGGTGTCTGTCAGAATCTCGTATGTGTAAATTAAAAAAAAAAAGGAAAAAAAACATGTAAACACTACAGCGCGCGTTGAGTACTTGTCATGTGAACGTGCGACAAAGACGTAGCAAATAGCGGCAATTAGCGGCAATTAGCGGCAAGTGGGGGTGGTATTTCGCAGTAGTAGGTGGTAGTAGGCAGTAGTGCACGGCGCGTTGTGACTTCGTGCAGGGAGCACAGAGCAGGGAGCAGGTACAGTGCGCGGCGCGATGTGGCGGCGAGCCGTGCTAGTTCAGGCGACGCTTCTGCTCGCCGGCGCTTGGGATATCTCATACTACACCCGCACCAGACTTTACCCACCTTTCCCAAGGGTAAGGAACTTTTCAAGTTATCATTACCTGCATTTATATTGTTTTAATGAACATGTGGTTATATCACAGAACTTATTTTCTAGCATGAATAGAGAATTGCAATTGCTACTTGTCTAATCTTTGGTAATTGGTTATCTTAGTAAAAGTAATGTGTGGAAGGCGAAATGCATTTCAAATTATACGCGTTATTTATGTTATTATTCTTTTGTACTTTAGCAGCGTAGCGTTTTTTTAAATATATATATGTTTGTTAACATTCACAGGCATTTCTGTTTACAGGTCGGTATTACATTTGGTACATGTTAGTTCTATTTACAATACATATATAACTGTCTGTATATACTCGTACCATACGAGTATATATATCTGTATGTACCAGGTAACCTTATGTTATTAGGAGTATATTGGCTGTGGCAACTAGTTTTTCATTAGTTCGTAACTAGTAAGTTTCGAACGAGCTCCAGGTTAAGCTGATTCATAGTTTATATGGTTGTTTAAACAAGTCTGAGGTCAAGTTACATATGAAATCAATACCTTTTTAGTTTATTTGCCGATTGTGTTGGAGTACGTACCTAAATGTTAAGTTAAACTTACGATTAATTACAATATAACTGAAAGCAGCAAATTGGAACCTGTGTCTCCTCATCTCTGACCAAATTATGAAGAAAAAAAATTAAAGCATACAAACATAGTTTTGTTGAGTTTTGTTTAAATAAGAAGATTAAAATAATAATAATGATTAATTCTGAAATTTCAGGTGGAGTGCTTTGATTATCCGGCTTCAGATTGGAGCTCGTCTGGACGATTCGCAAGTGTCCTGCCAGGCGACGGTGAGGCCGATTTTACTGTTTATATTTTACAGCAATTCAAAAATAATGTCCATTGCTTTTACATACATTTTATTATGCAGTAAAATTTCCTTACTCGCGGCTCTATCACCCGCGGATTCGCACTTTGCGGACATACAATTTGAATCTTATTAACTACTACCTGTTACACGTGAATTCGCCCGCGGGATATTAAATTTATATACATATATATATATAGCCTATGTTACTCAGTGATAACTTAGCTTTTTAATGGTATAAGAATTTTTAAAATCGGCCGAGAAGTTTTTAGGTTATCTCAATACATACAAAAATCTAAATCTTAGTTAATTAATTAATTAATAATTGGTAATGTAACCATACAGTGTCATAATTAAAAAAAAAAAAAAAAACGCGGATTCCTGGAACGCGGCTTCGGGACGTAACTTCCCGAAGTTTCCCGTATACTGTCATTCTGCTGCGTAATTCAGATTCAGACTGTTCAAGTCCGCGCCAAATGGCGAGGAGCAGAAATTAATGTTACGATTAAAATGTTTCCTTCAAACAGGTAAGACGCGCGGCGCGGGAGGGCTGACCAATTTATTATTTGATGGCGGTTCTTATTCGAGTACATCGTTTGGAATGCGACGTGCCTTCTCTCGGAGATTCGATTCGCTTCACTTTTCGTCCTACAAAGAGGACATTGCTAAGGAGCATGCTAAATTAGTCCAGGACATAAACGGCTTGAAACAGCCGCCAAAGGGGCCGGTGGCGCAGACTGCCGTAGATTCCGGGGACTACGACGACTCAATCTACCTGGAGGAAATCGACACGAGCGCGACGGAGATGACGCGGCTTGTGGAGACGTCGACACTATCCGGCAAAAAGCGCGGGGTCTCGGCTTCGGTTCTCCCCGCGCTGCCTGTCGGCGGAGCTAGCCATGACGCCGCTTGGCTCGCGGGAAGCCCGGTGAGGCCGCGGCGCCCGTACACACCGGCGCGGCCCGGTCACGCGGCGCCCACCGTGCGCGTCTGCCTATCCCCCGCACCGCTCCTTTATCCCAAACCGACGCCAAATTTATTTCAAAAATTAATAGACGGAATTCTTTCGAAATAGTGATGAAGGTAATTTAATTTGTGCGCAATGCTGCTGTTGTTCGTTGTCACGTGGGGGTCCTGTGCAAGACGGACCAGTTCGACTGCAATGTGATACCCCAGAAACTCGCTCTGGGATCCCTAAGTTTTGTCCCAGTGATATGTCTGATGAATTATTTATATATCTACCTACACTTTTACTTGATTCGGTGATACGATACTGACATATGATATTGATTCGGTGGATCTATACCTTTTGTACTCGTATATAACTCAAAACAATATAATCAGCCTTCCCTTTAATCCTAACTAATGTCGCCGCAGTATGCTCATTTGACATAGGTACTTCTCTTCCATACATCCCGCTCACCCGTCAATTCTCATTCACTCCCTTCTTTCGCATATCGTCTTTCACATAATCCATCCACACTTCGTGCGGTCTGCTTTTATCTTTCCAACCATTCACAGTTAATCTCATTACTTTTACATATGTTTTTGTGATCATCGCTCCGCATTATATGTCCATACCACGTCAACCTTCGCTTCACAATGTCGTGGTCATTGTCCGTACTTGCAAACTTCATCTAGTATACAGATGCTTTATCCATTCTCGTATGAGCACACAATCAACTTAATACGCATCTCCGCTACATGCAATCTCCTTTCATCCTAAATGTTAGTATTCATACAGTACGACATATATTTCTGTTTGACTTTTCTAATTATTTATTTGATTTTTCACTGGTCAGCTTGTCTGTTGGGATACGTCCCTCGCGTACAGTACGCGTTAGTTTGGGCGCGCTAAAATTAGAAATGGTCTAACCGAATTGGATGCGGTTTTTACAAAGGCATTGTAGAAGGTTTCACTGGACAGTGATTATTTACAGGGTGTGTGAACTTGTCATAATGTTAGATTTTTATTTTAATGTAGTACCTATTAAAAATGAATACTCAAATACTTACTAATGACAGAACATCGATATATTTTGAAACTTACATACTTCTAATAACCGCTCATAATATACTCGTAATGAAACGGTCACGACACGCACATTGGTGACATACGGCGTATTTATCATCACCAAGTCTAGTCTCTTCCTTCTCGTTAATGTCAAGAAATGTTTAATTACAACAGTTTATAAATGAAGGGACGTTGCACGCGCTCGTGCGAAGCACGCGTGCCGGTGAGTGGGGCGAGGGGGGCGCTGGGGGCGCGGGGGGCGCGGGGGGCGCGGGGGGCGCGGGGGGCGCGGGGGGCGCGGGGGGCGCGGGGCGGTGTACCGCCGGCGGCGGCGACGCGACGCGACGACACGCTTTTACAATTAAATGGAAAAGTGGCGTAAGACGTCACGTGGAGCTGCACTTAGGTAAAATGTGTATTATAGGTATAATTTACAAGCAGGTACTTATTGTTCATCTCGACGATTACTAAATCCAAATTGTATACCTACTTCGCACGTTAATAATGGCTATCTAGCTATAAATCAATACAAGTGAATAAAATTTGAGCCTCTGTATGTAATATCAAATTAAATTTTTAACATTTGGTGCACAAGCGCATGAAGTATTTTCGTTACTGGCCGTTACTGGCCGTTACTGGCCGTTACTGGCCGTTACTTAGCGTCTTGTAGGTGATCTTCGCTACGGCGTGGCCGCAGTTGACCGGACTATAAATGGAAACTACCAACTTGATGTATGCGGGAGAAGGTTTTTAAGTATACATATACTCGTATGTATACTTACTGTGAAAACAGGAAGTCAGGAACTCCAGTAAGTTTTAAGATTTTCTGCTAAACTTGTATCATACCATTTAATAAATTATTAAATAAAACATATTCGGACCAATTATGTAACATCTGTTTATTTGGAGAATTTACTTGTATTACTAGAATCATAAGATTTTCTTTTCACGAACGGTAAATGTCGATGAAGTGCCAAATGAGATTATGAATTCTTTTTCGCTATGTACATTTTTTTAAAGATAACTTTAAAATGTATCGAGTGAACGACGGTTAATGTCCCAAAGTACATAACTTTTACAATAACTTGTTGGCAAATCTTAGATGTTACCGTAGTGGTTGCCTTGGCAGTAACATACTTAACGTTACATTCCTTCTACTACAAGCACAAACTTGAAAAATATAATAAATAGGACAATATTTATTGACCAAAAAAAAAAAAATTTACAAAACATATTTATGAAATAAAAAAGTCAGTTCTTGGCCAAAAGGAGAAGGCTCAGCTGATGCCATGTCCAGCTTGTCACTGAAGACCGCGCAGGCTTTCAGCCTCCCCTTAACTACTACATACTCGTATGTACGAGTACATGGTTCAGTTTATAATACAGGGGCAATTGAGGTATTAAACCATCATTGCGCTCATGTGTGTGTGTGTGTATTTGTGTATTTGTGTATTTGTGTATTGCTGTGCAAATGTACCTTGTGAGTTAATTTTTCAGTTACCTTTATTGTTCGTGTTCGCGATATCTTCTAAACTATTTGTCCGATTTAAATACTGTAAAGGACAATTTTATTCTACACTAGCTTCCGACCGCGACTCCGTCCGCGTGGAATTAAAAAATACAAAAGTGAGTAGCCTATGTGTTCTTCCAAACAATCCTCTACATCTATGCCAAATTTTATCCAGATCTGTTGAGCAGTTTGGGCTACAAAGTCTAACAAACATCCATCCAAACTTTCGCATTTATGTATAATACTCGTATTAATATGATATGATATATGATTATATTCTCCTGACAACAAACGCATCTGGATAAGGATTAATATTGAAACCAATAAAACAACGACGCAACATGCGTTTTTTAATTCATTTTGTAAACAAAAAAGTGGTTATAGTAAGAAAACCGTTAAGGAAGAAGTTCCGTAGAACTTTTTAAGATCTACAATTCTTTCATCCATCTTTTGTATATATCTCTAACGGTTAAATTTAGTGCATTTTTAACGCCGGGGTCCAGAAATACGCTTTTTATTAATAGTTCCTAAACATTAGTAATAATAAAATATAGCCTAGCTATAATTTGTAAACTACTAGGTGTAATTAAAAGATATTTTTGTAATACGAGTATAATGAATTCCGGTATATCTATTGATGTTTATAATTTCTTGCTTCTATGTTTATCCACAACGAAGTTACATAGGGGTCAAAATAGTGTTTGCCCTTGCTAGCCTCGGCGGGTGTAGGTACTGCCGCGCGCACAGAACTAGCTGTTGCTCGCGACCACGTCTGCGTGAAATTAAAAAAAGCAATAAAAATATAGCCCTTGTTACTCATTGATAACGTAACATTTCAACGGTGAAAGAATTTCTGAAATCTTCCGAATGAGATTTCTGAATGAAATGGGTTATCTCCCTAACGAGTCTTGTTTGAGCTCGTGCTCTCCACAAGCAACAAACTATCCACAACAGCGAAATTCTTAGGAACACGCAAAAAGAAACGTTCAGATGAATTACAATAGCAGCTTGTGACAGAGCTCACATGATTGGTGTCAATGTACCTTATACGTCGTACAATAACGGGGCGGTGTGGCGGAGGGCGCGGGGCGGCGGCGGGCGCGGGGCGACGGCGGGCGCGGGGCGACGGCGGGCGCGGGGCGACGGCGGGCGCGGGGCGGCGGCGGGCGCGGGGCGGCGGCGGGCGCGGGGCGACGGCGGGCGCGGGGCGGCGGCGGGCGCGGGGCGACGGCGGGCGCGGGGCGGCGGCGGGCGCGGGGCGACGGCGGGCGCGGGGCGGCGGCGGGCGCGGGGCGACGGCGCAGCGTCGTCAATCAGCTCACGTCGCGTCGCCGGAGAAAGTGAACGGTTAAAACATGCAATCAGCAGGAGAGCGGACGATTGCTAATAACATAACGCTTTGCGAATTGTATCACGCATTGTAAATGCATGATGAAATACGAGGTGTGTTATTGTTTATTCTGAAACGTATATAGAATAAAAAAGCTGCCACATACACTTTTACTGCCGGACATTTAAAGGATCAATGTAGCTAAAACCGTAGTAATCACGTACACAGTGACAGAAAACTATGTGCCACATTTCAGACATGCATGTAGGAGGTAATGAAATTACTCCGAATTAGGAGAAATGCAAAAGTTTAAGTAAAACATTACGAAGTTCTTAATATGAATTTTATTACTCGTACTACAACAAATATAACATTGAGTCTATACTATACATATCTATACTAATATTATAAAGAGGAAAACTTTGTTTGTTTGATTGTAAGGAATAGGCTCAAAAACTACTGGGCCGATTTTAAAAATTCTTTTACCGTTAGAAAGGTAACATATCTTTGAGTAGGCTTTTTTCATTTCTTTATTATTATCTTTAAATTTAAATTTAATCTTTAAATTTCGGACGGAGTCGCGGGCAAAAGCTAGTATATAATAAACACGAGATACAACATTAAATGTTTTTAACTATTTCGGAGTTATTGCACTATGGAAATATAAAAATACTAGCTGTTGCTCGCGACTTCGCCCGCGTGAAATTATAAATATAACCTATTACTTTCGCCCTTTTTTTCAACCTATTACCAAAAGTATTAACTTAGTAGTAATCTACGTAATAACAGAAATCTACCGATGCAAGATTCCAAATTTCTAAGCCCGGTAGCTTGTAAGCAGATTTTTCGGTTACCATTATTGTTTGTGTTCGCGATATCTTCTAAACTAATAGTCCAATTTAAATACTGTAAAGAACAATTTTATTCTACATTAAATTCTCCTGATAACAAACGCATTTATTTGGATAAGGATTAATATTGAAAGATAGCGCAATAAAAGAACGCTGCAAATAGCGTAAGGTTTTTAATTCATTTTGTAAACAAAAAAGTGGTTATTGTAAGAAAACCGTTAAAGATAGATATACGCTATCACGGACTTTTCTGTAGAACTTTTGGAGATCTACAATTATTTTATACATCTTTTTATATACCTCTAACGGTTTAGGCAGCATAAGCCGAGAAAAGTTAAAGTTTAGTGAATTTTTAACGCCGGCGTCCAGAAACACGCTGTTTATTAATAGTTCCTAAACATATATATATATAATATATATATATATATATATAATATTATAAAGAGGAAAACTTTGTTTGTTTGATTGTAATGAATAGGCTCAAAAATTACTGGGCCGATTTTAAAAATTCTTTTACCGTTAGAAAGGTAACATATCTTTGAGTAGGCTTTTTTCATTTCTTTATTATTATCTTTAAATTTCGGACGGAGTCGCGGGCAAAAGCTAGTATATAATAAACACGAGACACAACATTAAATGTTTTTAACTATTTCGGAGTTATTGCACTATGGAAATATAAAAATACTAGCTGTTGCTCGCGACTTCGCCCGCGTGAAATTACAAATATAACCTATTACGTTCGCCCTTTTTTTCAACCTATTACCAAAAGTATTAACTTAGTAGTAATCTATGTAGGTAATAACAGAAATCTACCGATGCAAAATTCCAAATTTCTAAGCCCTGTAGCTTGTAAGCTGATTTTTCGGTTACCCTTATTGTTTGTGTTCGCGATATCTTCTAAACTAATAGTCCAATTTAAATACTGTAAAGAACAATTTTATTCTACATTAAATTCTCCTGATAACAAACGCATTTATTTGGATAAGGATTAATATTGAAACCAATAAAAGAACGCTGCAAATAGCGTGAGTTTTTTAATTCATTTTGTAAACAAAAAAGTGGTTATTGTAAGAAAACCGTTAAAGATAGATATACGCTATCACGGACTTTTCTGTAGAACTTTTGGAGATCTACAATTATTTTATACATCTTTTTATATACCTCTAACGGTTTAGGCAGCGTAAGCCGAGAAAAGTTAAAATTTAGTGAATTTTTAACGCCGGCGTCCAGAAACACGCTGTTTATTAATAGTTCCTAAACATTAGTAATAATAAAATATAGCCTATGTTACTCACAGATAAATTACCTTTCTAATGGTGAAAGAATTTTTTAAATCGGCCCAGTAGTTTTTGAGTTATTTCAATACATACAAAAATACAAAAATACAAAAATACAAAAATACAAAGTTTTCCTCTTTATAATATTAGTATAGATATAGATAAAAAGCCCTACACTGACGTCATGCTTTAGGCTATATATTTTACGCCATTAAACTTAGGGGGTAAATATTTTGGTTAAAAACCCTAATGTGGGAAGAGACCGTAAGTTGCTGCCAACATCAAGAAAGAGAGATTGCTAAGGTTTGTCATGTCATGTCATGTCATGTCATTTTGACATTTGCAATTGAGAATTTGACAAATGTAAACTATAAAATAAAGTTTTTATAATTTCAGGCGGATGTATCCGCGCGGGAACAGCTAGTTAAAAAAGAAATATGACAGTGCGATTGGACAGTATAGAGCGAAACGATTATTATGGTGTTCTAATTACGCTTAAGCTATGAGACGGCTCATGAGTTAAGGGTTAAGGAGCCATAAGTGGCAGACGAGGGTTTGTGATACAGAGGTTACAGATATTGTACGTATTCGTAGACTAGTGCCGCGGTTGTGGTGGTATGTATGTGGACACCGTTCAGTGTACGCAGACGGGCGGATTGACATCGAACAGCACGTTGAGCTCGAGCAGGGCCGCCAGGGCGACGTATGCGGCGTAGGCGAGCGCGCACACGACGCCGGTGCTCCGCCGCAGCCGGAAGCCGCCGGCGGCCAGCACGCCGTACAGCAACGCCAGCGTGGACAGCAACGCCGCCGCGCTGTACGACAGCCCGCCAGAATGTATCGTTATCTGCGAGTGTACGGACAATGTTAAATTATTATTTTTTCTTAATATGAAAAAAAAAAATAACACGAAAACGGCGAACTACGATCTACTACTACTACGAACGATAAACGTGTAAAGTGTACTGCTCGAGTAAAAGTTTTATGGTGGTACTGTTGAAGCAAAAAAGGCGCCCACCCAAAAGTTCCCTGGCGCTGCAGGGAAGTAGAGCGACTTGAGGAGCCAAGGCAGCCCGAGGCAGAGTAGAATGTCGAACGTGTTGGATCCGATGGAGTTGCTGAGGCCCATGGTCCCGTGTCCTGGATCAGATTATTGCATCGTCACATCTTTAGATTAAATTAAATGTTTAGAGCGGGCGCACCTTTGACTAAACTATCGCACAACTGTTTTGCGATTGCCTATTGTTTCGCAGCCAATTCAACTGTTTAGTTGCACAACTAAAATCGAATAGTGTGCACACCTCCTTATAAGCTCATAGGAATCTAAGCGAGACTAATCTGTTGTGCCTTAGTTTAGTTTCAGGTGTGGGCACGCTCTTAAAATGCACAACGTCCCTTCGCACCCTTTCTCATCTACGGTTTAATGGTTCGGCTGCAGATTTAGCGTGCTAGATTTCGCCAGCTCATACGCCCTCACGTGGGATGAGTTTGTGATATATGTATTATACTATATATGATTTTACGACTGAGGAGTGGTTCGATATATAATATTTTTATTCGGGTCGCAATCTTCTATCGATTAGATTAGATCACCGATGGCAGTACGACACGTAAAGAAAATGTCATCATGGGAACCGAGCACACGACTCGCCCGCTCTCCGTTCGTCGCCGGCGGAGTTTCTGGGTCTTCAACTCACCTCGGTTGGTGACAAGCACGCTGGAGACGGCCTCTGGCAGGCTCGTGCCCGCCGCGAGCACGGTTAGCCCCGTCACGCTGTCCGGTACGTCGAGCGTATCGCCTGTGAACACGAGCAACGGTATTTTTACACTTACCGAGTTTTCTACTCGTCTGTGATTTTACACAGTAAAAAGTCAAACGTGAGCGGAAAGAAATATGTAATATTTCATCACGATTGACGATAGGATAGTGGAGAGTTTGAGACCGGCCACGGGTTCATCGAGTCGTGTCTGCTCCAGTCACCGAGTATCGTGATGATCCAAGCGAGGAGGTAGGAGGCCGCGCCTATCCAGAGCACGCACACGGCGAAAGACAGGGGGCAGAGTGCGGGGCGCCGCCGGCAGTCAGGTACAGTGGCCCATAGCGACGCAGCCACGGGCCAAGTGCACGCCCACAGCACAAGGCGCGCGCACGATGCCTCGCCACCCGGCCACAGCAGCGGCGAGTCGCGGCCCCGAGCCCCACACTCTGAAACCAGTCCTCCGTATAACGTATTGTACGACTTCACTGAACGTTTTCGATGGAGTACAATCGTGTCGATGGTGAGCCGTCGAACCTCCTCGAGAAAGTCAGCGTTAAACTCCTTATAATATTAAATTCACCGGAATCTGTGGAATCACTATTGTCGAACGCGATTCCCCGCTTCAAGTAGCAGCAGCCCCGGTCGGCCGGTACATGGACATCGCCGCATTTTCCTGTAACGGACGTACAGTTTTTAATTAAATAAAATACGAGTAAGTAATGCAATTTCTACTTATATACATTCAAAATGAGAATAACCCATGCCTTAAACTGCAAAGAATGAGAAAATCTCTGTATCAAAGTATGAAACGAGACGAACTGGTAGACTGATAACAAAATCGTCGATTTCTTTCGTTGTCTCGGGCCTCGGGTGACCTTGTTATTTTTGTATTTGCCTCTGATTACGTTACCATTAATTAGCAGGGGAGTGATCTCGGTGTAGAGTTTCGGTTTGCGCAGGTATCCACAGGCTCCGCGCACAAGTTTAGCCAGTCGTCCGTTGAACAGCATAGCTACGAACGAGCAAAAAAAACATTGAAAGGACCACCTTAAACATACAGGGTTATTGGTAATTGGACGTATTCCCGTTGGAAGGTGCTGGAGGGGATCATTAGTGATAATTTTGACTCGCATGTGCATTATACAATAATTAACCATTTTTGAGTTATGACGATTTTTAAGTTTTTCCAAAATAAGTCAAAAATGCAACTTCAAACATTTATTTATAAGAAAACTATCACTTAAAACTTCATTATTTTTTTAATTTATAGAGACTATTAAACATTGATTATTTAACAATATAAAACATCAATTATCTGTCCAAATTAAAAAAAGCGAAAGAATCATTATATAATACTTCAATAGTTTTCGTAATTCTGATCCACTGTAATGCCTCAAAAAGAAATAAAATCGTGTTGGATCTTGGCTGGCAGATTATTTTAAAAACATGCCTTAGATACCATTCGACCGGTTGTACGCCAGCGAAAGAAAGAAGGTGGACTCACCTAAAATGTAAAGCGCGTACATAAGGACAAGTGCAAGGGCTTCGTGCCAGTGCACCACGTTGTCGGCCAGCGCCAGCACGAGGGCCACCACGGCCAGTGCATACACCAAGCAGTCGCGCGACACCGCCCACTTGTCCAGCTCTACCGTCTGCGAACACACAACCTTGGGGTCTAAAAAGTAGCAGTTTAGGGACATTCGCGTAAAGGGGACACGGCAGTGTGATTACCCGGGAGGCCAGCAGCGCGCAGCAGGCGGGCACGGCGAGCACGTTGAACACCGCGGAGCCGACAACTGCGCCGACGCCTAGGTCGCCCTCCGTCACGAACGTGCCCACGCAGCTAATGAACAGCTCGGGGCTGGAGCTGGCGGCCGCCATCAGCGTGGCGCCGGCCACGTCCGCCGACATCTGTAGTCCTGCGGCGTCGCGACCGACCTTAATAAAATAAACTATCCGGGAAGAGGGCGATCGAAAAAAACTCACTCAAAAAAACTAAAATAGGTTGAAAAATGTACTCTTAAACTAGGTTATAAGGTATTCATTTTTATCTCGGGACTGGGAAAACATAACGGTGTGAGAGGCTCACGTGCGCACAGGATCTCAATGGCCGGCACGAAGTAGTCTTCGCACACCGCGGCCAGCAGCAGGCAGCAGTAGACGGCCAGCGCGCAGTGCACTACGATGAGGCCCTGGCGAGTTCAAGGGTTGTGGTATTGTGGCGAATCGGTCAACAAGTGTGACGACAGAGAAAAACAAACTGTTTATCGTTTACTGATGTCTTTGTTTATAATGATTTATAATATAATTGTGTTATTATTGAAGTATGTATAAGAAACGGCTGGGACGCCGGAGATTATCTGGCGAGGGTCCGTTTATCTCCGCCTCGCGTCCTCGGGACTATAAATAAAACAATTGCCGTCGATAAACAGGTCATGTATGAATCGAGGAATGATTTCCTTCAATTGTTCTTCTCATCCAGTCCAGAGATGCTTCAAACGTTGGAACTGAATGGAAACTTGCAGCGAGCGCATTGTTGAATAACGATCTAAAACGTACATATACGATGCGTTGTACAGGTATGTATGTACATACGAGTATGTATGTACATACGTGTACTCGCACGGCAAAGTGGCTTTTAGGGACTGTCTGTCATTTATCTTATCGATATCTAGTTATATTTATTTTTTTCTAGGTTTTCCCTAAATACAACGTAGCTCACTATTGCATGATTTTATTTCACTTGAAGACAGCTACACTGTCACAGTATGGCTTATACGCCAAAGTCCACTATCTTATACGTACTCGTATGTAGTAAGGCTCGTATGTAAAAGCTGGACCGCGAAACTTGAAATGCGAAATCTCCGTTAAGAGTATTTGTCTCTATATTTAGAACAGATGTTATCAATGAGGTATACTTGTATTAAGTAAGTAAGTAGTTGTATTATTTATAACAAGCAACCAACAAAATGCGTTTGATACAATCTATGATAAAATACTTTAACAAATTCATGTATACGTTTGTTATTGGAAATGTAATATCTTACGTACAGATTTCCTCTGCTTCCGAGTGAGTCCATCTGATGGGAATTCGAGAATGGCCGGCGGCGTGCAGTTGAGACGCAGAGCGCGGCCCCGCCACTGTTGCCAGCGCCGCCGGTGGACGCCGGGGCGCCGACTCCTCCTCTCCCCGACCTGTCACTGCGAACAGACGCCGGGAAGCCAGCACCTCCCCGGCCCCGTCGTCTGCCAGGAAAGTAATAAGTTTGGTACTGTCTGACTTAATTTAGCTTTGTTCATTTGACATCTACAGTATTAAATAGCAGATGAGCGAAGCACACTCTTCTCAAAGCTCGATTATTTTAATGATAAGCTAAAAATGTAGTATTTTATAATATGTATTTCCAGATTAAATATATATATATATATATATATATCTATATCTATATCATATCTATATCTAATCTATATCTATATCTATATCTAATCTATATCTATATCTAATCTATATCTATATCATATCTATATCTATATCTATATCTATTCTATATCTATATCTATTCTATATCTATATCTAATCTATATCTATATCATATCTATATCTATATCATATCTATATCTAATCTATATCTATATCTTATCTATATCTATTCTATATCTATATCTATATCTTATCTATATCTATATCTATTCTATATCTATATCTATATCTATATCTAATCTATATCTATATCTAATCTATATCTATATCTATATCTAATCTATATCTATATCTATTCTATATCTATATCTATTCTATATCTATATCTATATCTATATCATATCTATATCTAATCTATATCTATATCTAATCTATATCTATATCTATATCATATCTATATCTATTCTATATCTATATCTTATCTATATCTATATCTATTCTATATCTATATCTATATCTTATCTATATCTATTCTATATCTATATCTAATCTATATCTATATCTATATCTAATCTATATCTATATCTAATCTATATCTATAATCTATATCTATATCATATCTATATCTATTCTATATCTATATCTATATCTAATCTATATCTATATCATATCTATATCTATATCTATATCTAATCTATATCTATATCTATTCTATATCTATATCTTATCTATATCTATATCTATTCTATATCTATATCTATATCTAATCTATATCTATATCATATCTATATCTAATCTATATCTATATCTATATCATATCTATATCTATTCTATATCTATATCATATCTATATCTAATCTATATCTATATCTTATCTATATCTATATCTATATCTATATCTATATCTATATCTATAATCTATATCTATATCTATATCTATATCTAATCTATATCTATATCTTATCTATATCTATTCTATATCTATATCTATTCTATATCTATATCTAATCTATATCTATATCTTATCTATATCTATATCTATATCTAATCTATATCTATATCATATCTATATCTATATCTATAATCTATATCTATATCATATCTATATCTAATCTATATCTATATCTATATCTATATCTTATCTATATCTATATCTATATCTATTCTATATCTATATCTATATCTATATCTATATCTATATCATATCTATATCTATATCTATATCTATATCTATATCTATATCATATCTATATCTAGATCTATATCTATATCTATATCTATATCTATATCTATATCATATCTATATCTATATCTATATCTATATCTATATCTATATCTATATCTATATCTATATCTATATCTATATCTATATCTATATCTATATCTATATCTATATCTATACTAATATTATAAAGACGTCACACTGGGTTTAAAAATTCCTTCACCATTAGAAAGGTAATTTATCTGTAAGTAACATATGCTATATTTGATTATTACTAATGTTTAGGAACAATTAATAAAAAGCGTATTTCTGGACCGCTTTAACTTTAGCTGGAAAATTTTAACTTTTCTCGGCTTACGCTGCCTAAACCGTTAGAGGTATATAAAAGGATGTATCAAGGAATTGTAGATCTCAAAAAGTACTACTGAAAACTCCACGATGGCATATATCTATCTTTAACGGGTTTCTTACAATAACCACTTGTTGTTTACAAAATGAATTAAAAACCGCACGCTATTTGCGGCGTTCTTTCATTGGTTTCAATATTAATTCTTATCCAAATAAATGCGTTTGTTGTCAGGACTATTTAATTAGAATAAAATTGTCCTTTGCAGTATTTAAATTGGACCAATAGTTTAGAAGATATCGTGAACATAAACAATCAGGGTAACCGAAAAATCAGCGCACAAACTTCCGGGCTTAGAAGTTTAGAGCTGCCCCGCTGCCCCTCTGCCTCGCTGCCTCGCTGCCTCGCTGCCTCGCTGCCTCGCTGCCTCGCTGCCTCGCTGCCTCGCTGCCTCGCTGCCCCTCTGCCTCGCTGCCTCGCTGCCCCTCTGCCTCGCTGCCTCGCTGCCCCTCTGCCTCGCTGCCTCGCTGCCCCTCTGCCTCGCTGCCTCGCTGCCCCTCTGCCTCGCTGCCCCTCTGCCTCGCTGCCTCGCTGCCTCGCTGCCCCTCTGCCTCGCTGCCCCTCTGCCTCGCTGCCCCTCTGCCTCGCTGCCCCTCTGCCTCGCTGCCCCTCTGCCTCGCTGCCTCGCTGCCCCTCTGCCTCGCTGCCCCTCTGCCTCGCTGCCTCGCTGCCCCTCTGCCTCGCTGCCCCTCTGCCTCGCTGCCCCTCTGCCTCGCTGCCTCGCTGCCCCTCTGCCTCGCTGCCCCTCTGCCTCGCTGCCCCTCTGCCTCGCTGCCTCGCTGCCCCTCTGCCTCGCTGCCCCTCTGCCTCGCTGCCCCTCTGCCTCGCTGCCCCTCTGCCTCGCTGCCCCTCTGCCTCGCTGCCCCTCTGCCTCGCTGCCCCTCTGCCTCGCTGCCTCGCTGCCTCGCTGCCTCGCTGCCCCTCTGCCTCGCTGCCCCTCTGCCTCGCTGCCTCGCTGCCCCTCTGCCTCGCTGCCCCTCTGCCTCGCTGCCTCGCTGCCCCTCTGCCTCGCTGCCTCGCTGCCTCGCTGCCTCGCTGCCTCGCTGCCTCGCTGCCTCGCTGCCCCGCTGCCCCTCTGCCTCGCTGCCTCGCTGCCCCTCTGCCTCGCTGCCTCGCTGCCTCGCTGCCTCGCTGCCTCGCTGCCTCGCTGCCTCGCTGCCTCGCTGCCTCGCTGCCTCGCTGCCTCGCTGCCTCGCTGCCTCGCTGCCCCTCTGCCTCGCTGCCTCGCTGCCCCTCTGCCTCGCTGCCTCGCTGCCCCTCTGCCTCGCTGCCCCTCTGCCTCGCTGCCTCGCTGCCTCGCTGCCTCGCTGCCTCGCTGCCCCTCTGCCTCGCTGCCTCGCTGCCTCGCTGCCCCTCTGCCTCGCTGCCCCTCTGCCTCGCTGCCTCGCTGCCTCGCTGCCCCTCTGCCTCGCTGCCTCGCTGCCTCGCTGCCTCGCTGCCCCTCTGCCTCGCTGCCCCTCTGCCTCGCTGCCCCTCTGCCTCGCTGCCCCTCTGCCTCGCTGCCTCGCTGCCTCGCTGCCTCGCTGCCTCGCTGCCTCGCTGCCCCTCTGCCTCGCTGCCTCGCTGCCTCGCTGCCTCGCTGCCTCGCTGCCTCGCTGCCTCGCTGCCTCGCTGCCCCTCTGCCTCGCTGCCTCGCTGCCTCGCTGCCTCGCTGCCCCTCTGCCTCGCTGCCCCTCTGCCTCGCTGCCTCGCTGCCTCGCTGCCTCGCTGCCTCGCTGCCTCGCTGCCCCTCTGCCTCGCTGCCTCGCTGCCCCTCTGCCTCGCTGCCCCTCTGCCTCGCTGCCTCGCTGCCTCGCTGCCCCTCTGCCTCGCTGCCTCGCTGCCTCGCTGCCTCGCTGCCCCTCTGCCTCGCTGCCCCTCTGCCTCGCTGCCCCTCTGCCTCGCTGCCCCTCTGCCTCGCTGCCCCTCTGCCTCGCTGCCCCTCTGCCTCGCTGCCCCTCTGCCTCGCTGCCTCGCTGCCCCTCTGCCTCGCTGCCTCGCTGCCTCGCTGCCCCTCTGCCTCGCTGCCCCTCTGCCTCGCTGCCTCGCTGCCCCTCTGCCTCGCTGCCCCTCTGCCTCGCTGCCCCTCTGCCTCGCTGCCCCTCTGCCTCGCTGCCCCTCTGCCTCGCTGCCTCGCTGCCTCGCTGCCCCTCTGCCTCGCTGCCCCTCTGCCTCGCTGCCTCGCTGCCCCTCTGCCTCGCTGCCCCTCTGCCTCGCTGCCCCTCTGCCTCGCTGCCTCGCTGCCTCGCTGCCCCTCTGCCTCGCTGCCTCGCTGCCTCGCTGCCTCGCTGCCCCTCTGCCTCGCTGCCCCTCTGCCTCGCTGCCTCGCTGCCTCGCTGCCCCGCTGCCCCTCTGCCTCGCTGCCTCGCTGCCCCTCTGCCTCGCTGCCTCGCTGCCCCTCTGCCTCGCTGCCTCGCTGCCCCTCTGCCTCGCTGCCTCTCTGACGGGTACGTAATGACTTCCAATATGAATACATAAGATTTCATGTAACACCTAGTCATTTTAGTTGTCGCCAATTATAAAGCCATTGCAATAATTCGGCAACACATGCTTCTAATAAGAAACTTAAAGAATTCAATCTATATCTAAGTATATCCATCTATTTATACTTACGAGTATATCATAAAATACAATGACACACTTCTTTGTTACGTTACGTACATACAATGTCAGCAATCACTACATATTTTTGAATTATGCTATTTAATAAAAAAACCTAATTTAGGCTAAGCTCACCTAACTAAGCTAATCTAAGCTATAGGCTATATTATATTTACTCGCTATTTAATTTAGGGGGTGAATAAATTTGGAAAAAGTATTCATAAGGGAAAGGGACATTAAAGTACAAGCCAATATAGTTTGTCTGAAGAGTTAGTTTAGTTCATGGAGGTAATAATACAACAGGAGTGTGTTCTATCTGTACCTCTTGCAGTTAAAATAAAGAAAATAAAACCTTATGCTTAGGGCGTAAAAGTCTTGATGACTACATAGATAGACTACAAGTTTCCGACATTTCCCTTTCTAACAATGACTTAGAGTTGCCAAATAACAATCCTTTCGTTCTTTGTAGAAAAAGAGGCAATTGATGTAATGTAATGCAGTAAACTAATAATAATTTATTAAATAACTAATAATTTATTACCGACATGTTAAAGCAATATTATTTGTTGTAACATGTACATGTTGTTCCTGTAGTACATCCATGATTGAGACAAACTGATCGAAGTACTACTAGAACAGGAATGAGCTCTTGTCGCAAAATTGAAGCCGAGCGAGACCTCAATAACTGTACCTTTTATACGTCTCTGGCGATGGTGACTATGTTGAAATATGATTTAGGGACAGTGATTATAAAAAATCTTGTTTTTTGACCGATTTCCCAAAAGAAGGAGGTACTCAATTCGTCTGTATGTTTTTTTTATGTGTGTTACGGAATAACTCCGCCGCTAGTGGACCGATTTTGATAATTCTTTGTTTATCCGAAAAGGTAGTGCTTGCAGGTTTTTTTTTGTTTGAATTTTGGAGTCAAAGATTACGACGTAGTTAAATAGTTTAGCTCAAAATCGCGTGACCAATTTTGGGGTCTTTTTTGCTTTCTTTGCTTACGTAGCCTAAACTATAAGACTTACATAAAAATGATGTATGGAAGAATTGTAGCCCTTTAAATTTGCTAAATTAAACTCCGCGATAGCATATATCTATAATATAATATTTATTAAGGTTGTCGCACAATAACCACTTTTTCCATTACCATTATTATAACATTCTTTGTTTGAAAGCTAGTGATTATCATAATGCAATGTTTAGATTCACTAAAAATCGAGAAAGAAATAAACGTTTTAATAAAGAAACAAAACCGACATCTAAACAAAATACACTAAAAACAAATTATTCTCAAAAAAACAGTACACTAAAAAGTAACGAAATAATTCCTTGAAAATAGTAAACCTCCCTTATTGTAGCTGTTATGTCTATATTGTACAATTATTATTACTTTGAAGTCGGTGTCAGTCAATGTAGATTCATTAGATAAACGTTACTATACTTTCAATTGTCAATTGTTAAGGTAAAAATGTAGAAAGCATTACGTAGAAATATCACTGCATACCTCGGCTGACACCAAAGTAATAATAATTGTACAATATAGACATAATAGCTACAATAAGGGAGGTTTACTATTTCCAAGGAATTATTTCGTTACTTTTTAGTGTACTGTTTTTTTGAGAATATTTTGTTTTTTATTAACAAATTTATGTTGTCTGACGTCAGCAGATTATTGCTTAGATGGATTTTAATGAATTATTGTTATTCTCATATATCTTTATTTCTTATTTTGTATATAATATATTTAACATGATTTGTATTAAAAAACAAAATAAAAAATGCAATTTGTCGCAAAGTTGTTATTCCCCTTGCGAATTGACGAATATAAATATAATACTTTACCACGCGAGCGAAGTCGGAGCGGGTAGCTGATTTTAAATAAGTGGCTATTTATTTAGCTTATCTTGGCTACTGTCGCAGTGCCTTTCGATCAAAATTTTCCTTTAATTTATCAGATAAAAGGGGCGTCGAAAATGAATGAAATCGCCTCGTATGGACAGAAGATTCCACTGACGAAGGGCAACGACTCGTAATCTCTCGCCTGCCGTCGCCTGCCGTCGCCTGCCGTCGCCTGCCGTCGCCTGCCGTCGCCTGCCGTCGCCTGCCGTCGCCTGCCGCTATCAGAGAATAATCACAACAGTTCAAGTGGCGATGTAAATTATTCAAAAGGTAAACGTTATCTTAAAAACAATGATGACTAACATTATGTTTCCAAATGAGTTTTTCAAAGATTTTTAGAAAGCCCAATTATTAGACTTGTTCACAAAAAAAATGATCACTGTAAACATATTGTTTTAAACGCACGGGCAAATTTTAATCGAAAATCTGATTTTTACGATTTTTTTTTACAAAAAATAATAATTTTAAAACAACAGAAAATCGAGCAACATTTTTGCGCTTAAATGCTAGCTATTGAGGTCCTCCAACTCCACAAAGACGTTGATCCGGCCGTTAAGAATCACCCTGTACAATGTTTATGTTAAGGCGAGAACTCCGGCGCATCTAGCGTTAAGGCTCATGTTTTGTCAACGAGGTTTGGTTCAAAGTACAAAAGTTATGTGGTGTTTGTTTATTATATCAAGCATTTACTACAGTTCACTTGGTAATTTTTTTAATAAGAAAAGGGAGCAAACGAGCTGCAAGAACGACCCTAAGTCGTATTGGTTTGGAAAAACCGCCGAGGATAAACCGTCCACAAGGCAGCTGTGCGGGGCAGAAGGTTCCGCGAAAAGCGCACCTTTGAGGAATGCGAGCCATCCGGGAAATCCATGGAAACACAACCATAAATGATAAGATGGGTGGGTCATTCGTTGGTATTCCTTAGTTTTCTTGACCGCGCCTTATAGTCGTCAAAAGAGTACATTACCATTAGTTGCTTGCACAACGACGCTCCCTTTTCATCGAGTGGTCATTTTCATTAGTCGTTATCTCGCATACGAGGACCCCCGCATGCTGTATAGCGATAGAGTAATCGACTAAAATTTTGCTATTAACGTAACCAGATTTTTTTATTGGGGGCAGGCGCAGTTTTATTGACAAGGTTTTTTGCTACGTAATAAACGAGACATAAACAGGAAGGGTACTGATATGATACGGTATGACAGAAAAGAGATCAGAAATGTATTCTTTGGCAACCGGGCGAAGCCAGGACAGACAGCTAGTGGTAACTTTTGCTCGACGTTATGGTTCTGTATTAAATGTTAGGTCCGTTCCTGAGAAGCGCTTCGCCGTTGCCGTTCACACGCGGATAGAATCTGGAAAGATTCGCATCTACATATGTGCAAGATCACATACCCTAAAAGGCAATCACAAATATCAATTTGATACAACTACAGAAGAGAGAGTTGGTCTGTTAAGGTTGTCTGACTATTGATACATGACTTGAATGTGTCCGCAGTCCGCACACACACATCCAATGGGCAGTCGCAGCATGCGGTACGGTCGGGTCATTAGCGTGAATGACTTGGGCCTCGCGGGGCGATAACGAGACGATAACGGTGCAGATTTCATGAAGTAATTAACTTTAATTACCCGAAGCGTCCTGAGGCCGGTGAGGGCGCGGGCCGCGCGGCGGGTACAATCATCTATCCACGCTTACTCACTAAATCAGTATGTACTAGCTATGTTTTCTTAATTAAAAATGATGACCTGCAGATCAGCTCACGTGATGCTGATCAGGGAACCGGCTCGCAGATCAGCTCAATTTGAACCTTTATATGAGCATAAGATGCAAGTCATCGGGCAGTTCAAGACTCGTCGGCCGCCGTGGTTATAGTACAATACCGCAGTGAGCTGTGAGCTGTTAATTTGGTTGTTGAGCCGCAGCTCAACGGTACAAGACTAAGTAAGCTGATCTGTTGAACCAGTTCGGAGCTGCTTTACGAACGTCTAGTATATATGGTAGCGTTATTACACCTCTAAAGTGTTAGAAAGATTAATAAATAACACTTGAAATGAACATTTTTATAATGTTATAACATTAGCACCGTGCGGTGTAGGCACAGTTGCGGAAATCTGAGGTGTTCCACTTCAGGAAAAATTGCTTTGCCGAGACAAACTTCGCCTCTTCCTAAAAATAACTAACTTCTATAGCAGTGAGTGAGCAAACGAAGGGATTATAAAAAAAAGAAACTAGCCGTGTAGTGCTACACCAACTTTTTTTCGTACAGATACATTTACAAGCTGTATTGTTTCGGTTTTTTTTCCGAGTCTCGTTTCAAAATGTTCAAAGTTCAAAATATTGTAGCTTTTAAGGCGGAACACCGTGACCTTCCCCGACTGTAGAATCGCTAGGCGATAGGGAAGGAAAGTTTTATTTCAACAAAATACCCATAGCAACCTGATTGGTTATTTGGAAAAACAAGAGCGCTTTTAGGTTTGTTACGAGGCTCAAGGCCATTTTACTGTAAATGGAACACCGCGAATGAAAGCGACTGTACATTAAATGCATTACGTTGTTATTTTCTTTCAGAAGGATATATTATATATCCACAGGAAGTGGGTCAGGTGACAATTACTAGATTTGATCCAAAGAAACAAAGCAAGTTAAATAAAACCGTTTAGTAAAATAACTATGTACTTAAATCCATTTCCATTGGAACGGAACATACTCGTACATATTGTTGGTGAGTTCCTTTACCGCAAGACGCCGCCGCCGCCGCCGTCGCGACTCGCGACACGTCGGACAGTTAGCCCCTTCCTACACAAGGCAACGTACATTTTAAAAACTATCATAATATTGTATCCCTGCGTTGCGTCGCGAGTATCGCTTAGGGCGCGCTCTGTATACACAACGACGAATACTCGACACAAGTTGTCTATGCGGTAAATGTAGGTGCGGTTATCGTGGAACTTTCTGCCTCGTACAGCCGCGTTGTGGAACGGTCTGTCCTCGGCGGTATTTCCAAACCAGTAGGACTTAGGGTCCTTCAAGAAGCGAGCCTACCATTTCCTCGAAAGCCGGCAACGTATCTGTAGTTCCTCTGGTATTGCTGATGTCCATGCGATGTATACCTTGGTGTTCCAGCACGTTTGCCTCCTTTTATTATAAAAAACTACAAACTAAAAATCAGACTACAAGGCTGATGTGTTTTTACAAAAAAATAAACTGTAAAAAGCTCCGCTATTTTCAAAATAGCAGCGACTTCTTTGACGACGAACTTGTCATACAGGTCGCGAGCGACTGGCTTTGTCGAAGACAGGTAGAAATGTCAACGACGCGTACTTGTGTACTAATTTCTATGACATTGTATTGCATAAGTCGGTTAGCAACTAAAATCGACAGGTTTCGAAAATGTATATCGCCTCGTGTACTGTACGAAGGGCCTAACGTACCTTCACGTGTGTTTAACCATTAGATATAGTTAATAACTAGTTAGTGGCTGTTCATAGAGTAACTGTTAAATGGGATGAGTGCGAACGAAGGGGCCAAATAGTTTATTAGCCGCGGTTAAGTGTCGACGTCGCCGAGCGGGCGAGCGGGCTCCCCGCGTCGGTCTCCTGTCCCTAATGGCGCGCAGCGGAGCAAGAGCCAGGGGGACGCGCCCCGCGGCCCACCGCGCCCCTCCGCGCCCCTCCGCGCCACGCCGCACCGCGCCGCGCCCCCTACCGGTATTGTATGGAAATATATAATTGGCTCTCGTATTCTTCTTTTGACGAGCTCCGCGGCCGATCCATTATAACGGGCGCAGCGCGAGCGGCGGCACTCGGCCGCCACTGACGTGTCTCCGGTGGCTTGTGGTTCAGCCGCGTTCCCGCCTCGTCTTAGACGCGGGGCTGCCACGTCGCCGCAGCGCACTTGCCGCATCGCAACGCACGTTGCGACCCGCGCCACTGGCCACGGTCACCATGAACGCGACCGACCGAGGTAGGACACTTACATATTTATCATCATCAGTGTGAACATCGCGCGGTGAAGTGTACCCTCGTCGCAGGTCGACATCGAAGACCGGTCAAGTCTCTCGGCGGTACGAAGGGAAGTACTATATATTCGCATCCGCCCACGACGTCTCTGGTCGTCGATTATACGAGTACGTTCTATACGTCGATTTTGGTGCTGCCAATACAAATTATATTACGGGTGTGGTGGCCGATTCCTACACAATAGCCCGTGCTCACTTTATATTTGAATTAGTGTCGATTATGGCCCAATTCCTCAGAGTTTGCTCGCCGTCTCGGGACTGACGAGCCCCGGGCCGTCTCGCGAGTGACTCGTGTCCGGCACGCGACCCACCCGCCGTTACTTGCAAACCTCGCAGCTATCTCATTATGCCTGTATCAAGTGAATTCTCACGCCACGTGCGATCTTTATAAATGTCTAAGCAACGAGTCAAATTATATGTACAGTGATATTTTGATTATTGTAACAAATAATGGAAGCAGTACAGGAAATTAAAACTCTCTGGACATTCGGGACGCGATGCAAACTGCGGCTCTAGGTGTCAGGCAGGCACAGTCGCAGTCGCAGATAGCCGTCGCAGTAGCAGCACCGTGGGGCCGGAGCCTACCCTAATATATAATAGGAGTGACTAGGTTTTAGTCAACACGCTGGCCCAGTGCGGGTTGGTTGACTTCATACATATGTATCGTATTTCTTCGCAGATATGTGCAGGCAGCATCACGATGTTTTACGTCACCGTAACAACGTCGGATTAATCTCTGTACAGATAATAAAATTGGACTGCTTTTATGTAGTATAAAAAAAACAAACTTCGTACATAAATATAAGGAAAACCCAATTAAAAAAATGTCTTTCCGCAAGTCCGCTTTTTTCCGGATTATCTACGAAACGGCTGGACCGATTTTGACGGAACTTTCAACGGGAGATAGCTTAAGTATGCGGGAGTAATATGTAAAGGCAATTTTGTTTTTCGAACGGCAACGAAGAGGCTAACGAAGTCGCGAGCAAAAACTAGTATACATATAATATATAAAATTTCAGAAATGCATTGATATATGACGAGCGGAGGAGGGAGCGAACCAACATCTGTAGTTTGCTTGCAGATCTTACAAGAACAACAACAAATAATAGTAAAAAGTGTCCTTCCACGCGTGGAGTTGAGCGTGGGCCGACGCTTCCCCGTCCACCAGCTGTCTGGTCTATTCCAGAACCTGGAAACTTGATAGCTTGCGACAGAGTGTTAAGGTACTGCGCGAGAGGCAACAACAACGGTCGACATAGACAAGATGTGCATGTTTAGTTCTGGTTCCGGTTGCATTTGGAGTTGGAGGATGTGCGCTCAAGGCGTGGCCGTGGGCCGCGGTTATATTCTTCCTGTATGAATAACGAAGCGGTCAACCGTAGTTTTTAGAATCGATCGAATGTGCTCGTAGAGAAGCCGGGAGCTCGACAAGTCGATAAGTCGATACAATACGTGTCAAATAGGTTTCGATAATAAATAAGGTTATGATTTCCTTTTTTTTTCATTTTATAAAATGGATTTAAGATAAGATGAAAAGCTCTTTTGTACAACTTATTGACTTTAACACTTAAATAAGTAGAATATTATATAGTCGTTAACTTAATATTATGTATATTCTATGGACATGTAAAGACAGGAAAGGAAAGTAGGTAATTTTCAGTATCATTGAAAGGAAGCTTTTATACGGAGATGCTCTTGGCGCAACTTTTTACTACAAGGCGGGCGTCTGTCGGGCAAAAGGGATGGGAATATATATATTATTACTAGCTGTTCCCGTGCGGCTTCACCCGCATGTAATTATAAAAACTTTATTTTATTGTTTACATTTGTCAAATTCTCAATTGCAAATGTCAAAATTACCGTTACCATAATAACCCTGCTTCCTTAATGTAGTTTAGTTTCTTCTATCTTAGTTTAATATCGTGAAAATATATAGCCTAAAGGTTGTTGTCAGTGTAGGGCTTTTTATTAAAGAAAGATTTATTCAAAAATATGCTGTGATTGCTGACATCTCACGCCACGATGTAGTGTGTGTTTACGCTTTATTATATTACTAGCTGTTCGCGTGCGGATTCATCCGCGAGAAATTATAAAAACTTTATTTTTTTGTTTACATTTGTCAAATTATCAATACCAAATGTCAAAATGACATGACATGACATGACATGACATGACAAACCTTAGCAATCTTTCTTTCTTGATGTTGGCAGCAATTTATGGTCTCTTTCCCACATTAGGGTTTTTATCCAAAATATTTACCCCCTAAGTCTAATGGCGTGAAAATATACAGCCTAAAGCATGACGTAAGTGTAGGGCTTTTTATTTAAAAAAGAATTATTCAAAAATATACTGTAATTGCTGACATCTTAGGCAACAAAGAAGTGTGTGTTTACGCTTTATTATGATAGTATAGACTAGCTGTTCTCATGCGACTGCATCGCTTAGAATTATAAAATTTTCATTTTATTGTTTACATTTGACAAATTATCAATTGCAAATGTCAAAATGACGTGACATGATGTCAAACCATGATAACCTTGATTCCTTCATGTTGGCAGCAACTTATGGTCTCTTTCCCACAATAGAGTTTTTATCCAAAATATTTACCCCTAAGTTTAATGGCGTGAAAATATATAGCCTAAAGCGTTACGTATGTGTAGGGCTTTTTATTAAAGAAAGAATTATTCAAAAATATGCTTTAATTGCTGAGATCCTACGCCAGAAAGTAGTGTGTGTTTACGCTTTATTATAATAGTGTAGATATAGATTATTTTCTTACATCTATCAATATTGTCTCGCTTAGTTTCTACGTTTTATACTAGTATATGAAGTTTTGCGTCCATAGACAGCATTGTTCCTTTTTAATTAACTAACACCAAATGTCTCGTATTTACTTAGTTAACTTGCCGGCACCGAGTTTTCATCGAGTTGTACAGATTATTCTATCGCTTGTGCAAGACATGATGCCACTTACAATATAATCTTATCTTAATTATTTAATTTAATATTATAAATGCGAAAGTTTAGATGGACGGATATTTGTTAGAGTTTATGGCCTAAACTGCTGAACGGATCTCGATGAGAGGAGAGGACACGTTATATGGTTGTCTGTTAATACGATTTTTTGATTGTGCGGTGTGTGTGGTGCGGCGTACTGCGTGTGGCGTGCGGCGTGCGGCGTGCGGCGTGCGGCGTGCGGCGTGCGGCGTGCGGCGTGCGGCGTGCGGCGTGCGGCGTGCGGCGTGCGTCGTACGGCGTACGGCGTGTGGCGTGCGGTATCGCGTGACGGGAGTGCGGCGTATCGAGCGGCATAATGTGGACATCCTGCCTTCTTTCATGTGTCAATTCCCTTTGCATTGCACTCACTTAGCCATCTAAACGAGTCCCGGCACGCACTATTCAAAATTAGGGCTTCGTATTTATTCGCCTTAAGTATTTGATAGTAGTCGCTTCCGACTGCTGTCGCCGCTCGCCGCTCGCCGCTCGCCGCTCGCCGCTCGCCGCTACTCGTTCACAGCTGAGACACACGTTCACACCGCGCGGGCGACACCTCGTTTCTTTAATAGTTTATAAATCAATAAAATATGCTATTTAGTCCGTATCTCAAGAGCAAGATCTGTTAAGGCCGAATTTTCTGTATGCATGCATTTATAATATTAAGTATTAGTAAGATAAGATATAAGTAAAAAGTTAGATTAGTAAGAAGTATGATATAAGCCTTACAAATAACTTAATTTTGTTCATCTTTATCATAACATCGACGGTCCCTATTCTCAAATAAAAGCCATATTTTACACTACGATCAACAATAATATATTGTTAGATATATCGATCTAAATGATTTAAAAAAACAGATAATATAAATAAATATTCGTGACTTGACGTCAGCAGATCATTGCTCCAGATGGATTTTAACCAAAGGTGCTAATGATAAACTTGCTCTATGCGGCATTATAAATTTCCCGTTTTTGCTTGCTTTTCACACACGCGTCATATACTACTTGTGGGACACGACGTGCAGATAGACATCTCCGTAAAGTTGGCCCCCTCACTTTCTTTTTTTTTACTTGTTTTATGCAAATCGTTTGAGAATCGTTAGAGAGGGTTTGAGAGAAACAAACTTTCGTTTGAGAGTTCCTACTTTCTCCGTAAAGGCAATTTAATTTTTAGCACGAAGTTGGCCCCCACACTTCATTTTTTTACTTCTTTTGTGCAAATCGCTAGAGAATCGTTTGAGAGAGATTAAGAGGAAAGAAATATCGTTTGAGAGTTCTTACTTTTTCTGTAAAAAATATTTGAAAGTTTGAAATCGATAATCGAGTAAAATTTGATTGATGATTCTCTCAATAATTCTCAGGATTTCTAGGATTGGATAGTCATGCATGGTCACTGTAATTCTTCACTAACAAATTATGTTTAAAACTATTACCTATGAAAAGATAAACCACAATCAGGATAATACTCGCTTCCGCAAGCCTCCACTACACAAGTTCTCACCATTTTAACAGGGAAATTTTAAAAATATTACGGATTTCAAAAACGCCGCCATTGAAGTCCGATTCGGCGATGTCATGCGGAGTTGTCAGTTCAGGTATTCGAATGTCAAACAAATAAAACAAAACCTGTACGCCAATCGCAAATTTTTTGCGTTAATAAAGTTTTACATGTAGCAACAAATAATATTGCTTTAACATGTCGGTAATAAATTATTATTAATATCTAGAAACATTTTGAAAGTAAATATTTTTACTGCATTACATTACATCAATTGCCTATTTTGTTTGTACAACGAAAGGATTGATATCTGGCAACTCTAAGTCACTGTTAGAAAGGGAAATATCGGACACTGGTAGCCCTCTCACTGTAAACCCTGTCGTTGACAATCCCTAAATGTGATCGCGAGGATCGCGAAATCTCCAAAGGAACACAAAGGATTTAAAACCCTGTCGCTTTGTCTGTGTGTTTGTGGGCGCTAATCTCAGAAACGGTTTAACCGATTTGGATTTAATTTTCACTGTCGTGTTGTACTCGTAACAAGCACCGATTAATATTTTGTGCATTTTATGCCAATTAATGTATAAAAATAAATTGTATTAATTGTAAACGAAAATCAGTTATTGTAAATTGCAACATAAAGGTTTATCTATTATATTAAAATAATCTATCCTATGAAATAGAGCACAACATATACCAGGAGCGAGGCACTTTGAAGTGCGAGGATGTGGGCAACTCCTCACTTTTCTCATACTGTAAGATACTGCGTCGTTGGTTCGCGGCAAGTTTAATTCAATTTTGTTGGTTAAAATCAAACAAATACATTTCCATTTATTTGTTTATACGGTAGTGCTTTTACAACGGCACGCTCTTTTATCGCAGAACTCACAGGAGTGCTTTTAAAGCGCTTGTCGCTTGAGAGCCGCCAACGCCGAAATTTAACATCAAAACCGCGCCTCCGCGAGCAGCGTAAGCGGGCATAGGTGTTCATCATCACCAGCTCACTACACGTCCCCACCGAGGGGTTGGAGCCTACCCTAAGTCACCCTATGACTAGGGCATAGTCAACCACGCTGGCCTAGTGCGGGTTGGTTGACTTTCACACGTATCTTTGAATTTCCTCGCCGATATGTGCAGGTTGCATCACGATGTTTTCTTCACCGTAAGAACGTCGGGTAAATTATGTACATATGAAAATTCGATAAATCGAAAATCACACTGGTACATGGCGGGATTCGAACCCAAGACCTGCAGATTACAAGTCAAGTGCTTAAACCACTGAACCACCGACGCTCTCATAGGTGTTTACTTATATATATATATTTTCCCATCTTTGCCCCCTCCCCCTGGCTACGCCACTTCTGTGAATTTTAATTAAACATTAGAATTAGTTACAATTAAACATTAGGACATTAACGTTAAAACATACCTACTTATTGTTTTGCTTTTAAATGACGAAATCGAGTTTTACATTTTCAATAGTGAAGCATAGCCTATGCTCTTCGCGTTTAAGTCATTCAAGATATTTTACGTTGCTATCTAAAGTAATATTTTTTATTAGTGTCAGACAGGCGTTGGAGCGGAGGCCCCCAAATTTCTAATCCGGCACTGGGTTAGAGCCTGTCGCCTGTCGCCTGTCGCCTGTCGCCTTGTTCTTAGATACACTTAATATTTAAGTAGTGTGCTTTCATATCAATGGGGCTCATCAATAATTAAGTTAAATCAATTTAATCGAGACTGGCTCGGAATGTAAGTTGACCTCGGATTTCGTTGAAACTCAAGAATTAGATGTCAGCGTAGCCCGTACGCTGTCAACGGAACACGACCGCGCGAAGTTGTCGGCTATGGTGAATCGCCGGCAATGTGGTACAACACTACCGCGATCACTCGCATATAGCAAACAGCCGCGCACTGGCGCAGAGTGACACACCCGCATGTGGGGGCCACGAGGCCGGGCGCGTGTCATTTTCTAAAATCAGTTAATCCGGTTATGCAAGTTAGTGCTATGGTCATTTGAGACAATTGCCCCATTGGCTTGTTGACTGTCACTTGGCGGTCGCTCGGAGCAGGAAGTGGCTCCGTTTGTTTGAAGTCTCCCGGCGAGGTCGCCGCGTGGCCACGCACTGCCCTGCGCGCACCTCCTCGCTTTTACAGCAACCGGCAACTAGCACGTTACAAATATAACTATGGAAATGCGCACACGTACCAACTGGAATAGGTACAATTGGAGTTGTGCAGAACAGCAATTGTTTGGTCATGTCCCACTTATTGCAGGGCCGATTTGATTAAAGAGATATTATTATTATATAATACATTTGCCACTTCATTAAGATTCAACAACGTAAGCTAATAAAGTTACAATGTTCTTTGCTTAATTTTTTAGAAATTTCGATTTCATACTGATTGTAAGTAATATAATGTCTTTTCTTAGCAATAACGATGTTACAAAAGTTCAAAATAAAAATATAAAAGTTTCTTATCAACTGAATTTGATTTACATACTAATATTAAGTAAGATTACTTACGTTTGAAGTACGAGTAAATTCAATCACTTTTAAGCAGGTTACTTTATTATGAAACTAAAACTGATGGACCAATTGGTTCAACTATTTATAGTATGCCGATTGTCTCTATTTCGTCTAATTTGTATCGGTTGTTGAAATTGTCCGTTTCTGCAACCGGCTACGTTTGGAGTGAAGCGTCGAGCCTCCGCCGCCGCCCCCCCTGGGCGACAGCCATCGCCACGGCCTCTAACGAGTATTTTTGCTTAGTTGTTCAAAATTATATCGACAGGGTTATATTTTTTCCAAGTGTTAGGTAGACTTTTTGGCAAATTACATCCCTTTTGACCTAAATCGTATCAAACATCGGACAGGGCGACCATTATCTATGCAAGTTCTTTTGCATCGGAAATGCTGTATCTTAGAACATGGCGCGATGTTATACAGCGTTGCAGCGTGCGCATTAAATGTGATTTTATTTATTTGATATAACGAACAGACACTTGAAGTTTATTTTATCAGTATTGATTTGTAAAGGAGTTTACCCTTTTATCTGTTTGGTTATGATATGGTATCGAATTCCGCTACCAGTTGTTACTAGTGGTTACTCAATTGCCGAGCTCTGGACGATGACGTAAAGGTTAAGCGAGCGTCCCCGCTGGCTGGCAGAGGGCGCGCGCGGACAAACTGTACGAGTACAAACGCTCGACATTTGCAACTGTACATTATACAAGTATGTTATATTGTGTTTATTCTATGTTTAGTGCAAACATTAGCTGGTACACGGTACACTATCTATGTATACTTGCTATGTTACCGTAAAGTGTCCAACTTCGGTGATTCCTACGATTTATGGATAAAACCCAAGATTTCCCAACTATGCATATATGTACATTCAAATTACCTAAATAATAAGATTTATCTAGTGAATGGTAATTTTCGAAACAAACCAATATCACACACCGTTTCGGTCTTCTAGCATAAATAGGTGGTAAATCCACGTTCACGCCGGAACCTCAGCCTTTACAGTTATATATGGACCGTTTATTTTGAAAGTGGTGGAAGTCCATTTTCTCTTGATTCGAGGAAACGGTTAAGTTAGGTTAGCACAGCACATCTGTTTAGTTATTCAAAAGTTTAGGCAAATTGTAAGTTTGGCAATGTTTTTATTGTTTTATAAAGATTCAATTTTATTATGTAACGAGCTGTCGCCCGCAAACTTCCTTAGCGCCAATTTGGACAACCCGATACGCCATTTTGACAGCGCGGATTTTAAAAAAGGGTGTCTATAACATGCCTATCCATGTCAGCTACCCTCCAGTGAACATCCTGTCGATATCGGCCCAGCAGTTTCAGAGATTAGCCGGAACAAACGCGGCTTTCGGACAGACAAACATTTTTAAAATACGATTTTCGTTATCAGCAATGCAAATACATCATCTTCGCGAAATCTAGAATTTTTCTCTTGATATTACAAACAAACACAGCAATTTTATTATATGTATAGATAGATAGATAGAAGATATATATTTAAAATTAAATTAAAAAAATTGTGAAGAAAATAAAATCTTAATATAAATGATAATAAACTAGACTACTGATGTAAATTGTAAATGTAAAAAGAAAAAATGTTTCTCGTTAAGTGAATTGTATATTCTTAGAGAAATAAATATCTTAAACCACAAGTTAGACTATAGACTATATTTGTTGGAGGCGAATTAAACTACAATAATACATATTTATGGGGTGCAAATAGCCTCACACCAATTTCAAAATTAGACAACTGTAAATATCGTTTACATCAATTTATTATTATTTTTTTTTATAATATAAGGCAGCAAACGAGCAAGCGGCCACCTGAATCCACCGAAATGGAAAGCGACCGCTGCCCATAAACATCCGCAATTGCAGATGCGTTGCCTACCCTTCATTGTCGGAGGAGGAGACGCACATAAAGGACATTTCCCCTTCCTATGCGTCTCCTCCACCGTCAAATCCACTTTTCCTTCCCATCCTTTCCTCTTAAGAAAAGGGTGGAAAGGGAAAGAGACTAAAATTAGGCCTCCGGCACCACACTCATCAGACGAAACGCGGAATTGCTTCCACTTCACGCCTGTTTTCTGTGTGGTCGTGGTATTACAAGGGCGAGCCGGCCCATTCGTGCGAAGATGTTAAAGCGGGCTCTACCACTGTTAAAATCAATAAATAATTAACGTCACCGTAAAGTCTAAATAACTAACGTGACTGGATGTACATGATAAATCAAGTGCACACGTATATTCTCGTAATACTAGCTGTTGCCCACGTCTTCGACCGCTTGGAGTTTAAAAGTTCGAAAATTACATTCGCCACTTTTCTGAACCTTTACAGATTAAATTTGAAGGAAGCCTAAGACATCTATACCTTTCCTAGCATAACTTTGTAGTAATCTTCGTAATAACAGAAATCTACTGATGCAAGATCCCAAATTTCTAAGCCCGGTAGTTTGTGAGCTGATTTCGGTTACCCTTATAGTTAGTATTCGCGATATCTTCTAAACCATTAGTCCAATTTAAATACTGTGAAGGACAATTTTATTCTACATTAAATTCTCCTGACAACAAACGCATTTATTTGGAAAAGGCTTAATATTGAAACAAATAAAAGAACGCCGCAAATAGCATTCGGGTTTAACCCATTTTGCAAACAAAAATGTGGTTTTTGTAAGTATTGTAACTATAGTGTGTCTAATTAATTTAGATTAGTTTGACAATTCATGTCAATTCATGTGACAATTTAGTAGGGATGGGTTGTGTAAAATCAAGCATGAATCTTTTCGATTTTCGATTTTTATTCTTATGGAAGTTGGAATCCATAGATACATAGTTAAAACTTATGATTATTTAAAAAGGACAATGTTTTCTTAAATTAATAATGACCTGCAGAATCAGTACAAATAATGAGAGTAAATAAATATTTATTACTACTACAGCCGTACGTAATCGAATTTGATTTTGCTATTATTTCTGTCATCGCTAAATTCTCTATACTATAATCAATACTAGACTTGTCCACTAAATTAGTTAATTAGAAAATAATAATTTTAGTTAAGTTCGATAAATTTTATTTAAACCGAATATCAATAGTTCATAATTGTTCGCTATGCGTGTTTGTTTCGTCACTACGATACCTGTCTATTAAGTACGGCATTTGCCTTCATACAAATTGAATTGGATACTTCATATACATCATTTATCAAACTAATCTATCTTATTTAGACACACTATAGTTATCTGTTGACGACTTCGTCTTGAGGTTTGTCATTTGCATGGAAGTACTACTAGAACAGGAATGAGCTCTTGTCGCAAAATTGAAGCGTAGTGAGACCTCAATAACTGTACCTTTTATCCCTCTCTGGCGATGGTGACTATGTTGAAATATGATTTTAGGACTTTAATTATAAAAATCTTGTTTTTGTTGTCTGACGTCAGCAGATTATTGCTTCAGATCGATTTTAATGTGTTATTGTTATCATGAATGTATTTACCAAAAACAATACAAAATACATAATTACAATAATATCGACCCCATCGACATCGAAGGTGCTAGTGAAAACTTGCCGTTTGAGGCACTATACACAATTCCTGTTTTTGCTTGCTTTTCACAATCGATTCATATGGGTACGTACATACTTATACCTAGTGGTCCTTGTGGGACACGACATGCAGCTGGACTGAGATAAAATTACAATATAAATACCTATTGTGGTATATTTAATTAATTAGGCCAGAAAAAAACAGTTGCGTTTACATTTAAGTTTAATTCTAAATTAGAAATTGCTAAATAAATTTGTTTTGTGAAGTTTATGCCGCAAACCTAGCTTATTCAATATATTTTAAATCTGAAACTAAAACAAAGTTATTTTAATAGAGAAAGGAATAAATAAATACATAAGTATTTAAGTTATTTGTTCTTGCATGGTCACCGTAATTCTTCACCAACAAATTATGTTTAAAACTATTGCCTGTGAAAATCTAACCCATAATCAGCATAATACTCGCTTCGGCAAGCCTCCACGACACAAATTCTTCCCATTTTAACTTAAATTCTTCAAAAATATCACGAAATCAAAAAAGACTCCGCCATTAAAGTCCCAATCGAAGTATCATGTGGGGTTGTCAGTTTAGGTGTCCGAATTTCGAACAAATAAAAGATAACCTGTGCGCCAATCGCATAATTTTTGCGTTAATAAGGTTTTACACGTAGCAACAAAAAATATTGCTTTAACATGTCGGTAATAAATTATCTATATCTATATCTATATCTATACTAATATTATAAAGAGGAAAACTTTGTATTTTTATATTTTTGGATTTTTGTATTTTTGTATGTATTGAAATAACTCAAAAACTACTGGGCAGATTTTAAAAATTCTTTCACCATCAGAAAGGTAATTTATCTGTGAGTAACATAGGCTATATTTTATTATTACTAATGATTAGGAATTATTAATAAACAGCGTGTTTCTGGACGCCGGCGTTAAAAATTCACTAAACTTTATCTTTTCTCGGCTTACGCTGCCTAAACCGTTAGAGGTATATAAAAATGATGTATGAAAGAATTGTAGATCTCAAAAAGTTCTACAGAAAAGTCCGCGATAGCATATACATATGTATCTTTAACGGTTTTCTTACAATAACCACTTTTTTGTTTACAAAATCAATTAAAAACCTTACGCTATTTGCAGCGTTCTTTTATTAGTTTCAATATTAATCCTTATCCAAATAAATGCGTCTGTTATCAGGAGAATTTAATGTAGAAAAAAATTGTTCTTTACAGTATTTAAATTGGACTAATAGTTTAGAAGATATCGCGAACACAAACAATAAGGGTAACCGAAAAATCAGCTTACAAGCCACCGGGCTTAGAACTTTGGAATCTTACATCGGTAGATTTCTGTTATTACGTAGATTGCTACTAAGTTAATACTTTTGGTAATAGGTTGAAAAAAAGGGGAACGTAATAGGTTATATTTGTAATTTCACGCGGGCGAAGTCGCGAGCAACAGCTAGTTATTAATATTTAGAAACATTTTGGAAGTAAAAATATTTACTTCAAAAATGTTTTGATTTGATTGTTTGATTGAAAATTTGATAAAAGGATTGATATCTAGCAACTCTAGGTCACAGTTAGAAAGGGACACAGAGGACACTTATAGCCCTCTCACTCGGCTACAATTTGTTTTGTGTGCAACAAGACTCTTACGCCCTTAGCATAAGGTTTAATTTTCTTTCATGTACAAATAAAACTCATTCCTGTTATACTTATCACTTCCATGGTCACTTGTCATTTAAATAAACCTGCCACTTTCTATGTAGTTATAAGTCGGCCGGCCACAAGATGCAAGTTTAAAATACACATTTTAGACCAATGGTAGATCCCTATACGAATTATACAGTGCCTAATGTCAACAATGTTTCCATTAGACGCGCGACGGCTTACAACGACGTACTCGTACATACATAAACATAGTTGTAATAGACTTAACTCACTCAATGAATTATTGAATGAATCGCACCACAAATGAACGATACCTTTACTGGACGTCGTTGTTGTCGTACGCACGTTACGAGCAACGAGCAACGCAAATAGATACATGCACAATACACGTGCATACACGTACACTGGTGGAAGTATTTTAGAAATTAACGGTTTCATATTTTTTATGTTAAATAAAGCTTTTAAAGCTTGCTAGCACTCTTGTTGTCAATGTTGTCATTTTCTTCGGGATCACTTTAAAAAAAATGGGAAAAAAAATAAAAACGCTCTGAATCTTTAGTTTCCTAAAACATTGAAATGATGATGGTGTTGGCCGGTGTGTGCGCAGAATGGCTGGCGCTGCGAAACTGCACGCCGCCGGCCATCGACGACTTCCCGGCGGGCTTCTTCAGTGAGGCGCAGCGGCAGCACGGCGCTCTCGTGCTGCACGCGCTGCTCTCCGTCTACCTGTTCGTGGCGCTCGCCGTCGTCTGCGACAAGTACTTCGTGCCGGCCGTCGACAGGATCTGCCACGGTAAGTGTCCGCTGTAGCCCTCGCCCGGGGCCGTCAAACCCTGTCGTCGGCGGATACGATACGGCCGTTCGCGTTGCAGCGCTAAACATGACGAACGACGTGGCGGGCGCGACCTTCATGGCAGCGGCTACCTCGGCGCCGGAGTTGTTCGTCAACGTGATCGGCACCTTCATCACCGAGGGCGACATCGGCGTTGGAACCATCGTCGGCTCCGCCGTCTTCAACATCCTCGCCGTCGCCGCGTGCTGCGGGATCGGCGCCGGAATGGTACATATACACCTGTAGCCGTATCCTGCAAGTACAGAGATGTTCTAAGTTGTGCTGACGTGGCAGGTGGTGCCCCTGGACTGGTGGCCGTTGACCCGCGATTGCCTGGCCTACGGCATTACCGTCTCCATACTCATCTGTATAATGCACGACGAGTACGTTCAGTGGTACGAGGCCCTGCTACTCGTGTCGCTCTACGGACTTTATCTTTGCATCATGTATTACGATAAGTCTATTCAAACTTTTGCCAGAGGTATCTAGATATTGTTTAATTTATTAATTATTTTGTTAGTAACAATAGCAGTGTAATAAATGGTTGCGTTATAAATTACAGGCAGCTGGAAATGTGTATCGGAAATGTTAAGGAAAAATGAAGCGAAACAAGATAGCCCCTACGGAGTCGCCGGCGGTCGGTACTTATGACTATTACCATTGGGAAAATTGTATAAGTTAAAATTAATTGGTTGGATAGAACGCAACTTATGCGAAAAGTATAAACGTGATGTGTAAACTTCCAGAAATTAACGAATCAAAACTAGCATCTGCACATCGTAGAAGTGAGGCGTTGGCGGGGCACTGCGTGCACAACGGGAACATTCGCAGCGCACCTTTGTACCGCGACCAGAGGAAGCTGGAGACTATCGAGGACGAAGACAAGATCATGGATCGTGCGGAGGAGCTGACAGCCTCCGAGGCAGAAGGTAGCGGCCAGGCAGACGCCGCCACCAAAGTGGACATAGAGCATGCGAACCCCTGCGAAGGCGATGGGTACGAGCATTCCCTGTGGAAGTGGCCCTCGGGGCGTAGCAAACTCACAAAGGTATTTCGCGTTTTCAGATATTTTTTGTACTCGTTCATATATCTATACTAATATAATAAAGCGTAAACACACACTACTTTGTGGCGTAGGATGTCAGCAATCACGGCATATTTTTGAATAATTTTTTCTTTAATAAAATGCCCTACACTTTTCACATGCTTTAGGCTATATATTTTCATGCTATTAAACTTAGGGGTTAAATAAATTAGAAAAAAACCTTTACGTGGAAAAGGGACCATAAACTACAAGCTGCCAACATCAAGGAAGCAAGATTGCTATGGTTGTCATTTGTGCATTTCTGCATTTGAATTTAGACATTTGCAATTGAACATTTCACAAATGTAAAAACAAAATAAAGCACTTATTATTTCATGCGGATGAAGCCGCACGGGAAGAAGTAGTGAGTTATACAATCATGGACGTCCCTGTATTTTTTGATTGTCTTCATTGACAGATCACTTGGATCGTAACTTGGCCGATTCATCTAGTGTTCCTGTTCACGATACCGGACTGCGAGAAGCCTCGCTTCGAGACCTGGTTCCCACTGACGTTCGTCATGTGCATCGTGTGGATAGGCTCCTTGTCGTATATAGTCGCCTGGATGATCACTATTATCGGTTCGTTCTCTCCAGTGTTTGCACGCCCTGTATTTCTAAAGTGTTTAAATGTACCTATTTAGTTGCGTTATTCTATATTTTGAAGAATTTTTAAGTTTCCTGTTTGCTTCGTAAGACAAAATGTTGTTAATATATAAAAGTTAACAGTAATTATTAATTTCCTAGGTGACACGTTAATGATTCCGGACTCGGTGATGGGCATAACGTTCCTGGCCGCCGGCACCTCCGTGCCCGAAGCTGTGTCCAGCGTCATCGTCGCCAAGCAAGGTAACCGCTCGTTTACCAAAACTTTAGATTCGTAAAAACTTGTGAAGGAACGAATTGTTTCCCAGGGCACGGCTCGATGGGCATCAGCAACTCAATCGGGTCCAACACGTTCGACATCCTGCTCTGCCTCGGGCTGCCGTGGCTCATCAAGGCGGCGCTCACGCCGGCCGAGCCTGGCAACTATTGGGTGACCACTTCTTATTTATTACTTTTAACAAGTACTCTGCTACTGCCTTGCGAATACAAATAATGCAAGTTACGCGAATCGCTACGCGAATGAAAGCAAGGCGAAGTATTAATTACCTTAATTATGTTTGGCCATAATTTCATGATATACTCGTATTTAGTACTTTGCAAGTGCGATCTCGATCGATGCGCGTGGCACCAGAGCCTAGGAATGATCTCGCATGGGTTTATATAACATCGTATGAATAGGTGAAGATAAACTCGATGGGGCTGGAGTACTCGGCGATATCGCTGCTGTCTACGCTGCTGCTGCTCTACCTCACCTTCTGGCTCAACAAGTTCCGGTTGGACGCGGCGGTGGGGCGCGCCTGCCTCGCTATGTACGCCCTCTTCCTGCTGCTCGCCACGCTCATCGAGCTGAACGTCTTCTTCCCCGTCAACGTGCGGACCTGCAGGAGGGCCGAGCTCGCTTCTTAGCCGCCTTTCCCTCGCTACTAGTATCGTATTGAACGGAACCATGGAATATCCCTATTTCGAATTCCTATCCGTAAAGTTCGTACTTCAACCGTCTATTTAATTCCCTAGTAATAAGTCTTATTTGGCGTTTGAAGACAGATCTTTATTAAGATACTGCCGCTAGTTATATTTGTAAGTGTTCATTTATCTTCTGTATTTTAAGCACAAATAATGTTTAAGTTTAGATGTCGACAATCGGCAAATAGGGCTTTAGAGGGAGGCGAAGGCGGTCGTGTAGATACGTGTGAGTGCTATGCGAGAGGCCGATTGGCGTTGCAATAACTGCCTCAATTGAGAGACCAGTGGCATCGACGGGTCCCGCGGTCTGGCGCCCTCTACCATCAAAAGGAGATAATTACTTTGTCAATTCATTGAACGACATTCCACTCTGTCGGTCCGGTCATCGGCTTCCATTACGCAAATTATCAACCTTCAGTATTTACGATGAGACCGCTATCGATGCGGAATAGCGAACGCAAAGTTTTTTTTGTAAATAAATACATAATATTTTGTGTGGAGTTTTAGGTTAATTAAATAAACATATTTTTAAATTCATATTACCGAATTTTATTTGCAACATAGTCACTAGAGTGTAAAGCGATGCCTCGTAAGAGGTTTGCCGGCAACGGCGACATCACTATTTATTGAGTCATAGAGACAAGGATCTTTTCTACTACCGCTAAAACCTAACCTGACCTAACCGCGCCGCTGTTTGTTGGCGCGGCTGCATCACCGCAAGTGTCAGTGCAGAGGCCGCAGTCGCACGCGGACAAATTTGCGCGACGCAACTACTCAGTGTCAAATGTCAATACCAAGGTCATCACAACACTGCCCTCTATAAATGGACTGGTTACAAAACGTGGTATTTTGTGCCTATTTGGTTTCGGAAATTTTGGCACTGACCTACCTTTTATTAAAAATATCACGAAATCAAAAAAGACTCCGCCATTAACGTCCGAGTCGGGATGTCATGTGGGGTTTTCAGTCCAGGTGTCCGAATTACAAACAAATAAAAGAAAACCTATACGCCAATCGCAAAATGTTTGTGTTAATAAGGTTTTAGCACGTAGCATAGTAGGGTAGGTACCTCCTGTGGTCGCAGCCAGGGCCAGCACGGAGCGCAGACTGTACCATACTACCCACTGTAAGTCCAGTTAAAGTTGAAGGTACAGATGTGGTTCAAATGGTCATCATCACATAATTTTTAAGTCTCTCATGTAACTGATATGTTTTATTATAATAGAAAGAGTACTCACTGAGGCCCAATGCCGAAACGACATTCAAAACAAAATTGGACCTATGTATGTTGAACCCTTGAGGTACCCAGAACTAGCAGTAACGAGAATTCTCGTTCATTAATATCGTTCATCGAATTAAATTAACTATGCATTACAAAAAGAAGTATTTTTACCATGTATGATTAAAAGTTGAAACCAACATAATAAGGAGCAATGTTTAGCCATACATTGTAATATTTAGTCTCCATTAGTAGTTTAGCCTAACGCACGAGGTGAAGCAACACGATTGAACGATGCTTATAAAATAATAAGTCAATGGCAATTAATTATCGAGAATTCTCGTGAAAGAATTATTAATTTAGTTAAAGTCAACTAAACGCTGCGCGTAAATCAAATTACGAGTAAGAAAATAAAATATCTACAATTTATATAACATGTCTATTTTAATTTTATTTGATAAAAAAAACTACAGGTAGGTCCTAGATGTTGGAATCTCGGGGTCGGGGCTCGAGTTGTCCTTCTGAAACAAACGGAACATTCAATAGGAATCATTTTAAATAAGCTAAGTTTTAAATATCTAGTGACGCGTTTTACGACTAACATGTACCTAACTATACTTCTTAGAGTTTGTAGCTTAAACTGAGCCTAAGCTGAACGGATCTCAATGAAATTTGGCACAGATATAGAGGATAGTCTGGAAGAACACATGGGTTACTTGCTTTTGTTTTTTTTAGGTCCAATCAAGTAAAGTCACAGGCGAAAGCTAGCAATCCAGGGTTATTGGTAATTCGACATATTCCCACTAGGAGGTGATAGAGGAGATCATTTGTGATAATTTTGACCCCCATGCATATGATGATTGACATGATTTTTACATTTTTTCAAAATAAGTCAGAAATGCAACTTCAAACATTTATTTAAAAAAAATATCAATTGTAACTTCATTTTTCCTAGATTTATAAAAACCATTAAACAGTGTTATTTAGCAATATTATAAAAACATCAACGATCTGACGAAATTAAAAAATACGAGCCAAAGAACCATTTACTTCAATATTTTTCCAGATCCTCTTCCACTGAAATGCCTTAAAAACAAAAAATAACCGTTATGGAACTTGGCTGGCGGATTATTTTACAAACATGGTCTTTTTCTTAGCTCTCCAAACATGCATAATAACTAAATGAAAAAAAAAAAACATTATTTCAAAGAAATCAGGCCGTAATTCGTACTCGAACTAAAGTTACGGTTGGTTTTGAAAACTTCCGTAAAAGTAATTGAAAACATTGAAAAACGTGAAATAAAACAAAAACACAAATTCAAATGAAATTTAAACCAGGTACAATATAAGAAATAACTAACTATTATTAAAACAATCTCTTCGAAAAGCTGCCTTTGGGACAAGGCACCGGAAATACGTCGCATTACCAATAACCGTGTAATATAAAGTGTAAACACACACTACTTAGTTATGTAGGATGTCAGCATTTTTAATAAAAAGTCCTATACTTACGACAAGCTTTAAGCCGCTTTACTTTCACTTCATTTTGTAAACAAAAAAGTGGTTATTGTAAGAAAACCGTTAAAGATTGTATAAGCCATCGCGGACTTTTCTGTAGAACTTTTGTCTATCTCTAACGGCTTAGGCAGCGTAAGCCGAGAAAAGTTAGAATATAGCGATTTGTTAACGCCGGAATCCAGAAATAAGATGTTTATTAATAGTTTCTCAACGTTAGTAATAATAAAATATAGCCTAAATTACTCACAGATAAATTACCTTTCTAATGGTGAAAGAATTTAAAAAATCGGCCCAGTGGTTTTTGCGTGTATGAAATACATAAAAAATCCAAAAACACAAATCTTTCCTCTTTATAATATTACTGTAGAAGTATAGATGTAAACAGTAAAATACAGATTTTATATTGCAATGTGGAGTATGCCGCATGGGACAGCTAGTTTTAAATAAACTGAATTGTTACATTTTAAAACGAGCTGTCGCCTGCACACTTTCTTAGCGCGAATTTGAAACAAAAATGGTCGTCGTTAACATTCCCGCGTTCAGCAGCTACCGTTCCGTCAAAGTCCCGTCCAAAACTATCCGCCCGTTATGGAGATAGAGATCGGCACCGAATTTGACAGCGCGGAATTAATCGGTTCAGTCGTTTAGACCAGTTTAGACCGTCACAATGGAATTTGCATACGCACAAACCTTTTTGCCAGTCGCGTCAAAAGATAACTAAAATGCTTCCTTCGCATAAACTGTATTTTCTATATCACAAACAACAAACGACAAAGAAACAAGCGGCCACCTGAATTAGCCGAACTAGCGACCGCTGTCCATAGACACAAAAGCATATGCCTTACCTACCTTTAATCGACTGAGGAGGGGACGGACAGAAAGAGGATATTTCCCTACCTGTGCGTCCCCAACTACGTCAAATCATATTTTCCTTCTCAACCTTTTCATATCAGGAAAGGATAGGAAAGAGGAAAAAAAATAGGCGAAATTAGGCGTGTATTTGTTGTATACTATGGTATAATTTTTGTACATACGTCCTTAGGGGAGTTGTTGTGAAGGCAGTCAAGCGAGGCGGAGTGATCAGCGTGATGCTCGTTGCGTGCGAGGTGTGGCCGCGGGCAGAGCGCGTGCTGCGCGGGCAGCCACCGGTGCACCACCGGCGTCAGAAGGTCGCGGTGTACCTGTACACAGCATGTTGCACTAATGCGAAGCAAGGCGTCACCGAAGTGGGGCTTGAAGTTATACCGATCGAAAAATTACTACCACAACCGCAAGCATAAAATACGTTTTCAAAATCTTCGCAATTGTAAATTCTATCTTTGTTATTTGAACCAAAGATACTGTCTATTGTGGTAATGTTACAGGGTGTAATGTAACATGTTACACGGTGAACAATATCATCATCATCAAGGGTAACTTGCCCACATCAAATTTAGCTTTTGCGCCATCACTTGCCTTATGCTAAAGCATGATTGGCAAATGAATGCACGGCGACCGCTTCAACGTACTACTTTTTCATTCAGCGTTAAAGTGAGATATCGCTGTGAAGTATTAGTGATGTAAGGAAAAATAGCGCTTGTTCAGAGGCTAAGCCGAGGCCTGGGTAGGGTAGAGTAAGAGAGACCATGGCGGGGTCGTTAGGCGTGGTGCACCAGGAGACGAGCAGGCCCGTAGCGACGCACACCGCCGTACCCACCAGCGTGTAGTACAGGTAGCTCAGCCGGTACAGGAAGAATGTTTCCGATCTGGAAAAGACCTTTGATTTATTTAATTTTTTTTTATCTTAAAAAAATCATCGCTGACAAAAACTTTGCTGGTTTCGTTACTCTATAAATACTTTTTTTATTATACGAGAAGGGGGCAAGCGGGCAGCGGGAACATCGAGGTGTTCATCGACGCCCATGGACATCCGCAATACTAGACTAGTTGTAGATGCGTTGCCGTCCTTTGAGAAAGTGATATGTTCGCTTCTTGAAGGACCCTAAGTCGTACTGATTTGGAAATACCGACGAGGACAGAACATTCCGCAACGCAGCTGTTCGAGGCAGAATCTTCCGCGAAAACCGCACAGTTGAGGATTGTCAGCCATCGAGCCACTTCTTTTAATATTATAGATAAGCCCGAAACTTGTTCTAAGCTATGGTGAACAATAATAGTCGGATGGCGAGATACGAACACAAGACCAGTAAATCAGTAATCCGTACCCTCGGCGTTATTGGGCTATTGGTTCTTAAGTTAATTATATTTCATTTTTCTATATTCAATCGAATTATAAGAATCTCTAGTAAGGCGCACACCATTCAGATGCTAAAGTTTCCGGTGAAGGCCGAACTATAGTACATATGTCCTATGTCATATCGGCTCAGTATAGTCGCACTACAAACGTACGTGAGCACATAGGGTGAGTACTTAAAAAGTAAGGCTAAGGACGTAGGAGACGAATGAGGACCGGACCTATCGAAGTCGGTGCGAGCGGCGGCAAGCGGCGACACGGAAACGTTTGCGGGGCAGCCGGCCACGGAGCTCGGCTTGGGTACTAGTAGGAGCTGCCCGCGCGCAAGCGCCGTCTGAGTGCCCAGCGACATCCAACCCACCAGCAGCGTCGACGCCACTCCGCCCGCCATCGCGCCCTGAATACAGCACGTATTTTGTTCTATTATGTTTTCATCGTTTTCCTTTAGAATGTGAATAAAGCCGAAACAACGTTAGCTTGTCAGTGTGGCCCGAAAATACTTGAAATTAAATTAGGCGTGTTGTATATATTTCACAGAAACGGGAAGTCGCATCGATTCACATTTACACTATCTTGTAGTTATTTCTACAAAGGCATAAGCGAGAAAAGCGTCTCACAGCGGAGTTGACCCAGGGCAGGAAGAGACCCATGGAGAACATGCCCAGCAGGCTGCCGGCCGTGATGCCCGCCAGACTCTTGCCCGCTTGCACCAGAGCACCCAGGTGCTCCACCAGAAAGACCAGCGCCGCGCACGCGCCGCCTGCACACACAAGCAGTCCCTGCTAACTCTCCTCCCCTTTTCCCCTCCCTCTTACCTTTTGCCTTGCCACCGCCATAGCGCCTATACCTGCATATTGGTATCTCTGTTTATTCAAATAGCATTATCTTTTAGTAATAAAAAAAAACAAATTTGTTTTTTTTTGGGCAGTAGCGAGCCGCGGTACGATAATGTAAGAATGAAAAAACAAAACCGACTTTCAAACAAAATATTCTCAAAAACACAATAACTACACTAAAAAGTAACGAAATAACTCCTTGATTATGTAAACCTCCCTTATTGTAGCTGTTGTGTCTATATTGTACAATTATTATTACTTTGATGTCGGTGTCAGCCGAGGTATGCAGTGATATTTCTACGTAAGGCTTTCTACATTTTTGTACAATTGTACATAACAATTGACAATTGAAAGTATAGTAACGTTTATCTAATGAATCTACATTGACTGACACCGACTTCAAACTAATAATCATTGTACAACATAGACATAACAGCTACAATATATATTCAAGGAATTATTTCGTTACTTTTTAGTGTATTGCTTTTTGGGAATACTTTGTTTTTGATGTATTTTGTTTGGAAGTCGGTTTTGTTTTTTATAAAAATATTTATTTATTTCTCGATTTTTAGTGAATCCAAACATCGCAATATGTTAATCACTAGCTTTCAAAATCTAAATTGGTTAGCTAAGAACTAATACATCGTTGCGATCATTTAATTCTGTGCGGCCGCGCGCCGCTGTTGAACGTTGGACGTGGGTTTTAATATTTTTATATCTTCTGGAATAATGGTCAGAATCATGTACGAGTATATACTGTAAAAGGGCAATTATAATCTACATTTAATACTCTAACTCGAAAACATATTTATTTGGATGAGGATTCATACCAAATAACAATAAGAGCGTTGTAAATGAAGTCGATTGCATTTATTTGACGTTTTTAGCGAAATAAACGGTTATTGTGCGACAACCTTAAAAGATAAATAAATGCTATCGCGGAATTTAGCAAATTGAAAGGGCTATAATTCTTCCAAACAACATTTTCATGTAAGATTTATAAATTAGGCTACGTAAGCAAAGAAAGAAAAAAGACCCCAATTTTCATGACGCGATGAAGAGCAAAACTATTTAACTACGCCGTAGTCTTTGACTCTAAAAATTAAATAAAAAAATGGGACCTACCTGCAAGCACTACCTTACGGATAAAAATGAATTTTCAAAATCGGTCCACTGAGGGCGGAGGTATGCCGTAACACACGTAAAAGGGCCTCCTTCTTTTGGGAAGTCGGTCAAAAACAGGATTCAAGTTGATGTAAATGCTCACCTACGAGCACGACAATGATCTTCATAATGAAACTGGCCGCTCGCTCTGAGATGGGCGTCTTGTAAGCGGGTCTGATGAGGTCCTCGAAGATGACGCCGCATAGGGAGTTCAGGCCCGTCGACATCGAGCTGGGACAAGGAGCGCCGCGCCGGCGGCCGGCGTCGCGTTACATGCACATGCCACAATCGTTCGCAAACGTGACACATTTTAAATGTAGTTTTTGTTGAACTTAATACTTAGAGGAAAAAAATAATCAGTATTTATTTGTTACAATCTTCCAAGTTTCCTTCCTTCCTATATTAAACTACATATAAAACGCCGACTGGTGTTATTATTTTTTTAATGATCATTACTTTAGAATTATCACAAGTTATGCGACACACGAGGCTCGCTTAGTGAGAGAAGTGTCGGTACCTGAGCGCGGCACTGAACACCCCACTCATGAACAGGCCAGGCAGAGCGGGCACGGGACCGGCCAGGCTCATCACGAAATAGGGCAGCAGCTGGTCGCTCTTGCGGATGGCACCGGCCGCCAGCGGGTCACAGTCCGCGAACGTTGCGTAGATCACCAGTCCCGTGTAGCAGCACAGGGACACGATCGTGAAGATGCCCGCCGCCATTATGAATATTGTTCTGTATCAGACAATATATTAAATGGGGGTTATTTAAGTGGGGGTACAAGAGCGGGACTTCCTATCACAAGAACCTATCGGTTACTTAAATGGATGTCCCTACATCTGGATAACTTGTATAATCTATTGTTGCACCAAATTATCATTTTCATTAAGTAAACCATTAAAATAAATTCTTTCGTTAAAAAAGTTGCAGGCGACGCTGGAATATGCCGACTTACATCCGCGCCCGCCTGAGGGAGGACAGCGCGAGGCAGCGCTGTACCATGGCCTGGTTAACCGAGCAGGACGCGAGCCAGCCAAAGTAGTTGCCGAACACGGTGGTCCAAAATGTATGCCGGATTGTTGGGTCAGGGTCCATGCTGGATTGAATTAAAGAACATTTTTATACTATCGTTGAATTGGTTCACCCTTTTTTCAGATCATAATAATTTCTATGCAAATCTAAAGCAACTGACGTAAATAAATATTATCACCACCATGATTTCCACTGAATAACTTAAGGAAAAGTCTTCTAGAAAATTTTCTTCCAGCATAAAAATCACTTTTGTTGAATGTTTACTTGAAGAATTCGAGACGCTGTCCATCCTCGTTAATCCTGAAGACTTGTTGCACGCCGCCGAGCCGCCAGGTGCCGTAGGCGAGCACGAACACCACCCCGAGGAACATGAGGCCAGTCTGCAGCGTGTCTGTCCACACGACAGCCTTCAGCCCGCCCTGCAGCAGTATTTTCATTTCATTTAACATGCACAACGGAAAGGTACATGAATATACATACGAGTATGTAGATATATACATATTCTTTGTTAAATATTTTACACGCCCGCTTGAGTAAACCAAATCCTAACTATGGTTGTGTGCATAGTTAAGTATTTACAATTGGTTAAATCAATCTAGACACAGGCGTTATTGTAATCGCAACCCGCGTTGGTGACTCATCTACTAGAGTATTTGTAAAACATATAACTAATGACCATTGTTCAAGCCGGCGGTTGTGCAAGGGTAGTCGCGTATACTGTGTGTATGTTACTGGGGTAGGTTTTGGCCGATGTGTCCGGGTTGGATCGGGCCGGGCCAACAACAGCACGAAACCGAAGACAATGACGTCACTGGATATGCTACAGAGTTTATACTCACAAGCGTCGTGTAGAAAATGCACACGACACAGACGATCGGCGTGATCATGTGCAGGTTAACGCCCGTCACTGCAATACACAGAGCAAATCAAATACCTAAAATATACATTTACTAAACAAAGAAGCTTCGTAAATCGTTGGTGAGGGGATATTAATAAATTTTGCTGATTTGCGTTTGGGCGATAAACTTATACCTAACTGTGTAGCATGCAGCATGCGACGTGGAGCTTGCAGCGTAGAGCAACCAGCGTAGAGCGTGCAGCGTAGAGCTTGCACCGCTGAGCATGCAGCGTAGAGCGTGCAGCGTAGAGCGTGCAGCGTAGAGCATGAAGCGTAGAGCGTGCAGCATAGAGCTTCCACCGTTGAGCATTCAGCGTAGAGCTTGCACCGTTATGCATGCAGCGAAGAGCGTGCAGTGTAGAGCATTCAGCGTAGAGCTTGCACCGTTATGCATGCAGCGAAGAGCGTGCAGTGTAGAGCTTGTAGAGTATAGCGTGCAGCATACCTTGGCTGAAGGCCAGGGCCGGCACGTAAATGACGATCGGGATGTACAGCATCATCTTTATGATGAAGATGACGGAGCCCAGCAACCGCACTTTTTGATTGAACCTCAGCCGCAGGTACTGCAGCCGACACGCTTTTGTTAAATTAACTTTAATGTATATTATGTTAAAGTGGAACTAAGAACTAAGAATATGTTATATTTGAATCTGTTTAATTGGTTGTTTTTACATTACACTTTGAACAGTGGTAGAGCCTGTTTTAACGATTTCGCAGTGTAGGGCTGGCTCGGCCCCCGCAACACTACTACCACATAAAAATAAAGAAATTATAGAGACTGTAACATTCAAAACAAACTATGAAAACAAATTGGATCAAAAAAAATGATAATAAAAGTAAAAAAAATCACTACTACCACATAGACCCCAGACGTCCGCGATTCATTCCGACAGCAATTCCGCGTTTCGTCTGATGAATGTGCGTGAGCCTAATTTTAGTCGTCTCTCCCTTTTCGTAAAAGGAAAGGTTGAAAAGGGAAAGAGGATGGGACGCATGCGTTGGGGAAATATCCTCTTTCTGTAGGTCCACTTCTCTTTTGATTAAAGGTAGGGAACGTATCTGCAAATGCAGATGTTTAAAGGCAGTGGTCGCTACGCTATTTTGGTGAATTCTGTTGGCCGCTTGCTCGATTGTCATTTTATAGTATATATTTTTTTAATTAATGTTAAGCCTCAACAGGTGTCAATTGTGATTAATTGGTAAAGAAGAAAATCCTTGGCTGCGATGGCGTCGGGAGCAGTGTTAACGTCGTGTTGCCACTTGTGCGCTGCGTGCAACGGCAGTGCGACGGCTGTGCGGCGGCAATGCGACGGCAGTGCGGCGGCTGTGCGGCGGCTGTGCGGTGGATGTGCGGCGGCAGTGTGGCGGTCGCGTGTAGCATAGGGGGCACTCACCTCGTATGCAGATGTGATGTGTAGATTGTAGAAGACGGGCAGGTAGACGGCGGCCACGGTGAGCGAAACTAGCCACTCGGAGAGCACGATGGCCCACAGCTGCGTGCCGTAGGTGTACATCTCGGCAGGCAGGCCCAGCAGCGAGATACCCGATATATAGCTAACACAAACATAGTTTTTCGTAGTACAGTATGCAGTAGGTATCTACTATCTACTTAACGACAACAACCAGACAGACTCCCGCACAAAACTCACACATTGTCGTTACAATTTGTGCTATTATTATCTATAAATAGATCACGACGTGAGTACCTCATGAAGATAAATATATGCATATCTATGTATTTACCTTGCGATGAGTGACATAGATATGGGAAACATGCCCATTGTCTTCCCGCCCATCAGGTATTCGGCGGTGGTGTTTTGCCTCTTAGCGGCAAAGAAGGCAAAGTAGACGCCGATGAGGGCTGAGCAGATCAGCATCGCGCCAAAGACGACGTAGTCCAGCCACCCGAAGTAGACCGACATGTTTGCAGACGGCGGCGCGTGTGTTCGTCCGATGTGTCGCTCGCTCTCCGGCGCGGACACAATAGCGCGCTAGCTCGCGGCAATACCGGAACCCGGACCCGGCCACTTGCTATATTTATCCTTGGAAGGATCTCGGTCGGACCCATTGGAGGGATGAGCCTCGCTAATTGACTATTTACCGGTCGCGCTCGCCGCCGTGCCGCCGCGCCGCTCCTAGGTATGTACGTCATTGTGGCATGTCGTGACTCCCGGCCCCCGACCCACATCACACTCGAACGCGCCGGCCTACATACTTACTGCACAATAGCCAAGGCAAACTTCCGAATAAGACCTAATAACTTGTATTTTTCCAATTAAGGTAATTTAATTTTAAAGTTCTAAAAGAAGTCCCATAAAACTATGTCTGAATCGGTAAGATATTCAAAGTCTATTTATTAACTGGATGTTGCTCGTTACTTACTCCGCGTGGAATTTAGAGGACGATTCTAGTATTGATTATAGTGTAGAGAATTTAGGGATGATAATAATAATAGCGCAATCCAATTCGATTACGTACGACAGTGGTAATAATAAATATTTATTTACTCTCATTATTTGTAATGGTTCTGCAGGTCATTATAAATTTGAGAAAACAGTGTTTTTTTTTTAATTCATGAATAACTATGAATCTGTCAATTCCGACTTGAATAAGAATAAAAATCGAAAAGATTCACGCCTGATTTTATACAACCCATCCCTACTAAATTGTCACATGAATTGTCAAACTAATCTATTGTCCCACAAGGCTCTTGTGGCCATGGATGTATTACTAGAACAGGATAGAGCTCTTTTCGAAAAATTTAAGGCGACCGAGACCTCAATACCTGCACCATTTTTCCATTTCTGGCCATGGTGACCATATTGAAATATGATTTTAGGACAATAATTAAAAAAATATTCGTGACCTGACGTCAGCAGATCATTGCTTCAGATTGATTTTAATAAAAGGTGCTAATGATAAACTTGCTTTATGCGGCACTATACATTTCCCGTTTTTACTTGCTTTTCACACGCGCGTCATATACTCCTATACTACTTACCTAATGGTACTTGTGGGACACGACATGCAGATGGACTCCTCCGTAAAGTTGACCCCTCACCTTCTTTTTTTTACAAATAAATCGTTTGAGAATCGTTAGAGAGGGTTTGAGAGATTTTTTTTGCGTGATGTTGTCCCCCACACTTCATTTTTTTTACCTTTTTTATGCAAATCGCTAGAGAATCGGTTGAGAGATTGAGAGGAAAGAAATATCGTTTGAGAGTTATTACTTTCTCAGTAAAAAAAAATTGAAATTTTGAAATCGATAATCGAGTAAAATTTGATTAATGATTCTCTCAATCATTCTCAGGATTTCTAGGATTGGATAGTCACGGTAATTCTTCACTAACAAATTATGTTTAAAACTATTACCTATGAAAAGATAAACCACAATCAGGATAATACTCGCTTCCGCAAGCCTCCACTACACAAGTTCTCACCATTAAACAAGGAAATTTAAAAAATATCACGAATTTTAAAAACGCCGCCATTGAAGTCCGATTCGACAATGTCATGCGGTGTTGTCAGTTCAGGTGTTCGAATTTCAAACAAATAAAAGAAAACCTGTACGCCAACCGCAAATTTTATGCGTTAATAAAGTTTTACATGTAGCAACAAATAAAATTGCTTTAACATGTCGGTAATAAATTATTATTAATATCTAGAAACATTTTGAAAGTAAATATTTTTACTGCATTACATTACATCAATTGCTTATTTTTCTACAAACAACGAAAGGATTGATGTCTGGCAACTCTAAGTCACTGTTAGAAAAGGAAAAAGTAGACACATGTAGCCCTCTCACTCCTTTCAATTTCATTTTGCGTGCAACAAGACTCTTACGCCTTAAGCATAAGGTTGTATTTTCTTTATTTTAACTGCAAGAGGTACAGATAGAACACACTCCTGTTGTATTATTACCTCCATACTTGTGGCACCTTTTTGACGTTGACAGGGTGGCGCCTCTGAGCATTTAGGGTTACCAGCAAGGTAATATGTCCACATTAAAGGGAAATTCTTTCCTTTAATGTGAACAGGATTTCGATATTATTATTGTCATCGCAATGTTCTATATACTACATAAAATACTAGAATTGTCACCTAAATTAGTTAATAAGTAAATAATAATTTTGGTTCAGTTCGATAAAATTTATTGAAACCGAACATCGATAGTTCATAGTTGTTGGCTATGCGTGCTTGTTTCGTCCCTACGATACCTGTCTATTATGTACTTCATTTACCTTCATACAAATTTAATTCGATACTTCATATGCGTCATTTATCAAACTTATTGACAAACTACACCTAACTATAACCGACCAAAGTTGAGCGGTAATGATTAGCGTTAAATATGTCGTCATTTTAACCAGCGCAAAACAGGTGCAACGTATATTATGAGCATCTGTAGACGCCGTAGACGTAAACATCGGGAATGCGCTGGTTAAGGTTTATAGTTAGTTAATGTACCTCACCCTTAGTAAATTTTAAGGTTATTGTAAAGATTACCGTAACAAATAATGCAACTCACCCTAAGTACTTAGCTCTCTTGTGAAAATAAGAAACATTATAGCATATTTTTTAAGTCGATTCCTATTTTTAACCGACTTCAAAAAGGAGGAGGTTCTCAATTCGTCTGTATGTTATTTTTTTTTATGTGTGTTACGGTATAACTCCGCCCCTGGTAGACCGATTTTGAAAATTCTTTTTTATCCGAGAGGTAGTGCTTGCAGGTGGGTCCCATTTTTTTGTTTGATTTTTGGAGTCAAAGACTACGGCGTAGTTAAATAGTTTAGCTCAAAATTGCGTGACGAAATTTGGTGTCTTTTTTGATTTACATTGTTAAGTTTTGAGTTAGTTTTTTTATTTTTTTAATTTTAATGAAAACTTTGCCACGCTGTTCTATTTGCAAATCTTATCATTTTTGATACCCACATTAGGCAGATAGTAAAAATGTTGTCAATTTGTAGTGGCGGCCTTCGTAGATACTTTACTACGTTTTCTCTTACACCTTGCTTTACTAGTTAAGCCCTTTCACTTAATACCTTGAAAATAAATAAATAAAAGATAAACACCCATGTTGGGGTGGTTTTATAAAAATAAGCCATTCTCCGTTTCGTGATGACTCTACCCATCGAGCCTTTCTATTTAATACATTTTGATTCATTTGATTGCAGTGATGTGAGAGGTGGGCATGCTTCGGAACACAAAATAAAACAACGCAATTTTTTTACGATGTTTAATGGTTGGATTGCATACATGATCAGATGAAAGAACAGCCTGGAAAACTACAAACTACTACATCTATGTTTAGTGACACCGGGACTGCCTTGCCAGTAAGTGCTACATGAAGATAATTTACGTGTTATCATGTTATTATAGAATGGAGTGACTAAGTCTCAGATCAGGGGGGCCGTGCGCAGCGCAGCGCAGCGCAGCGCAGCAAAGCGAGGCGCAGCGCAGCACATGCATGCATCGCACGGCAGTTGTCTGTGTACGGCACATGCGCTGGCGCTGGCGCTGGCACGGCGCGTGTTACAATCATGAAAACTATTTATAATAAGAAATGAATACAAAATTATAAACTCCAGGCGTCCCAGTATTTGATTTTATTACATAATGCGAGATTTAAACTTATATAATTAAACTAATGACATGGTACAATAATACACAGAAACCACAATTATTTTGCTTAAGTAGACCAAACAACACAAAACTACCAGAGTAAATTTATTCAAATGCAGCAGTGCTCCCATGTATGTAGGTACGAGTTGGTATTGCTGGCTACTTATGAGTGTACGATGTCGACACGTCAGCGTCTATGGTAAATTATCAAAATGTAACAATAGGAGACAGCAATCCGGTTTGGACCAAAGTCTCTCCACAGCCTGTAGTCGGGGAGAAGATTTATGGAGTTTGACAAAAGTAACAAAGTCCAAAATAACATTAGATCAGAACTAGCAGTACGGAAAGAAGATATAAAGTGTTATTACTAATTTATGGTACTTTTGGCGGTCCTCGGTTTGCGACCTGTCGTCGAGCCCTGCCTACAGATAGAAAGCGCACTGAGAATCACGACCAGACCGCATTGCTCGTTTGGTCCACCTTCTGGTAGGATTTCCTTTTACAAATCGAACAATATAATTGAGATAATCGTAATGGCGTAAGCAACACAACACAGCCGTAACACTGACGTAGGCTCGCGGTGGCGTAGGCACCAGATGGCGTGCGAGTAGGCGCGGCGGCGCGGCCTGGTACTGCGCTATAGGCAGGACACGATACACAAGTTTCAAAATTACCGCGTGCCTATTTTGTTGTTTTAATATTCACAAAATCTGCTTCCGAAATCCGAAATCCTAGGAATCGTGTCTGTAAAATAGTTAAGTATTTTAGGTTAAAATTTTCTTCTTTGGTTTTCGAAAAAAAAATCGAAAACTTTAGGCAAAGACAAGTTGCCTTTCCTTTCTTTAGATTGACTGACTGAAGTTCAACTGACAGTAAACAGTTACAATGTACGGTTATTTTAGTACTATATTTAAACATTTATAGACGTTTGAACTTTGAACAATATGATCCATTTGTTAAGTACATGTAATTTAACATTTGTTATTGAAATATATAGAGCAGAACAGAGCATGAGGACGACGTGACCTGAGCCTGCTCAGTTCAACGTGAACAGTAAGCTCATATGATAGTGATAAAATCAATTTCATAAACAGACAAGTGATATGGATTTTTGCCTAACATTAATTATGCAATTTGGATGGATAATGATAATTATGTAATACATTTTAAGGTCCGCTTCTATTTCAGTTTAAATTTCATTATTTAAAAATATATAACGTTTTGAAAGCAACAAAAACTAAAAACATATAATAGTTTTAAATGGCCAACAAAAATCAGCGCCTAGGCCTAGTTACTAGTACCTAAAGTTTGATTTTGAATAAATACAAGAAATTATTACGTTAAAAAAAACAAATCTTCTTCTTTAAGAGTTATTCAGGCATAATCCTAATTGATGTTAAAGGCTTTGTATTTAGAATTCTCCGCGTTTAATGCAAAGTAATGACGTGGACGTGAATCGAAAGGCGCGGATGATGAGCCTTCATGTGCAGTGTGCGCTCGAAGTCGGCTCAGCGGCAGCTCAGCGTCGGCCCAGTGGCAGTTCGGCATCGGCTCAGCGTCGGCTCAGCGTTGGCTCAGTGTCAGCTCAGCGAGGGCTCAGCGACGGCTCAGTGTCAGCGCAGCAAGGGCTCAGCATCAACACAACGCCGGAGCGGCACAAAGGGACCGAGACATATCACATGAATTCACACCACGTCACTACTTGTGCACTTAAAACTATATTTCATTATAATGTAATTAAGTATTTTTTTTTATTTTTTTATTTTTGTTAAAATATTTGTACATATTAATGTCCGCATCCAATGATACGGCAGCAGTTTCATAAAAATGAGGTTCATATCCAGTCACAAGTTGTTTACAAACTATTTAGCTAGCACTAGAAGCGAGGCGGTACCGATTGCATAGGATGTTGCATGATGCGTTGGCAAGATGGCGATCACTCAATGAGACAGTGGCCACTTTGTACTCCGCGCCCTAATGCTAGCCGTTGTCGAAATATTGAGGTAATATGTTGCCTAATGTCAGGATGTTGTGTGTACCTACACATAAATGTTAATCTTTATATATGGAGGTAATAAGAGCCCTACTCGTTAAGGTTATATTTAAACTTATGAGTGCCGCTGACCCGAAGTGGAAGACTTTAATTCGCATGTAACCTTTGTAAATTATATTGTTAAAAATATTTTTTTAAAATACAATTTACAAAGTTTTTAGTAATAACTAAGGCAGTGTTTGTCGATTGCAGGTACTTTAAGTATTTAATAGGCGATTATCGCCAGTAGAAGGCACTCGGTGGAACGAGTAGGCCTCTCGCGGGTCGGTTCAGCCCTACACTGCGACACTGTGCTGCGGCACTGTGTTCACACACTGTGCTAAATTACATGATAGCGCTTAATTAAAAATTGCTTACCGGCCTTAGAAACTAGCCCTACAATATCTAAGAACTACATTTAACATCTAATAAACCTAAATTAAAATACGATTATATTGCAATTGCGATATCTGCACGATTATATAATATTGCCAACAATGCCTAAGTAATTAATCTACGCACTACGAAAATATTGCAATAACGAATCTTTACGCCTAAGAGGTTATGCGGTTTTAATTTCAAATTGCTAAACCATTAATAATACGTACTCGTTAGGGCACTACTCAACACTGACATTCTCTGATGAGGGTGACGGGTGACTCTGGTTTCATTAGTCTGCACGTAGCGGATCCACTCTTTCCCAAATCTAAAAGCAACGAGCTGAATTAGTAATGGTTCAGCAGCTTGGACCTTATATAATCTCCATGGTAACCGTAATTCCTTGTTAAGTCCTCAATGTTCTTACAAGTGGAGCAGTCTCTCGGTAGGTATAGATAATTATTGCAAAATCTATTCGCAGTCTAATCCGATATCCTAATCTCGTCTTTGAATCCAACACCACATCGATACGACTTAAACTATGACATGTTAATTAATTTAGCTTTTTATTTCTAATGAGGTTACAAGAACGATGCGATGCCCGCGGGAGATAAGGCAGCTACACAACCTGCGGCCGAGCACTTCCTCTACACTAGCACCCTCTGGCCCCGCTAGCCTCCACGCCACGGCAACCACACAGATCTTAACCATCTTCATGTAATATGCATGATGGAACCGACTGATTTAATTGTAACTGAAATCCAAGACTATTTCAAAATTATTGCAATTTCTAGTGAGAGAACGAATCGATTTGGTTTTGAGAAAATGGGCATCGCAATCGGTAAGGCGCCTTGTAAAATATTATAAGTAAGATCGATTGTAGAAGTATCCACAATTAATATCAAGCAACTTAAAGTTGAATTTATAACCGTATAGGTAACTAATTAAAAATATCGAGTATTTGGTTTCATGAGCCATAGCCGAGCACTCGCTGGTTATCAGGTCGATCTAGGGTACAAGCCCTCGCAGCAGAAAAAAATATTAAGATCGGATTTTAAGTGTAAACTGGAGAAACGGCGTTCGGCGAGCGCCGACTCGCACGAGAACTTCCTGGTGACGTGTTGCGTGAGTACTAGAATCATGATTAGTTGCATCTGCTGCGGGGAAACGAGCTGAGCGGAGTGAAAGCGAAATAAAGCTTGAAGGTCACGAGAGTTCAGAGAGAGGTTCGGCTCCCGTCCGGGACGGGCGTCGCACTACTACGCTGCAGCGACCTGCCCGGGTGGTTTCCAGTCACAGGGATCCGGGACGAAGGAGGAGAGGCCGTCTGCGTGTTCGGTTCAAAGACATACACAAAAGTCGAATGGTGAGTCTGACACTATGCGCATGCAAAGTAAACAACTATAAATACTGTCTTAACTAAATATAGTTGCCAAAAGGGCATTTGTTATCCTAATAACGAGTATTAAAGAAGCGATCCTTTAAAGGAGACAAACAAACAACAACAAACAACGCAGAGAGAGTGCGCGGCGTCATTTGTGAGTACTCCTACAAAGGTCCACTTACGTACGTAACTATATGTAGAATTACAATCCATTATCCTAGATGAGGTTCCAAAGTACTTAAGTCTTATCGTTAGAGTCCGCCGCGTCGGTCGTCGGTTCGGCGAGAGCGAGGAGCCGTCCGCGTGTTGGCCTTACAGCCGCCTATCGCCTATCGACTGTAACCTATCGCTAAGCGCCTATCGCCGACAACCTAACGCAACAGACACATGCAAGCCCTGACATTGACCGTCACGATTATATGTGATTTAGTGTAGCACACAACAGCACCGCACCCACTGTACCTCGCCTACTGTACTGTTCTGTACTTCACTGAACTGTGATTTAGTACAACGTACCTCACAGCACTTAACCGCTATACTCAATGGAAGTTTGTATATTTATATATATATATATACATATATATTATATATATAATCAATAATAATGCTATTAAACTATAAACAATAAGTTAACTATTCAGAATAAAATATGACACACATGAACTATAACGTCGTTATAAATGTTCTATTTTTTTATATATTATGTATATATCTATTTTTCACATTTATGAATACAATCATTGGAAGTCGTGCAGCCAGACTGAACACATAAGTTTATTGCAAACTAACTTAATCACAATTCTATCAAACAAACATACAAACATATCACAACTGAACACATCATAATGTGGTAACCGAGTATCATGATCGCGTACAACCGATTGAGAGACACTTAACAATAACTTAAAGATTTAAATAATGTCGCGCCACGCTCAGCTGGTGCGGATGACGCATCCAGTAATCCAGTAATCCAGTAATAATAATACTGATTTACAAAGAGAAAGTGAGAGAAATCATTTAAATTATTCAAAATCTAAAAAATACAATTTAATAAATTCTTGCAATTGTAGCACCTCTATACTTTAAAGTTTCATTTGCGGTAACGAAGTTTCATTTTGAGTCCTGTGTATTTAACAGTTTTAGTTTTAAATAGAGTACCCTCTAGTGGGGGGGGGGGGGAAGTTGTTGTTGGGAAGTTTAGATAAACACAGATGCAAGTTGGAATGGCGCCGAGAGGCGAGAGGGGCCGCGACGCGAGGGCGCGGACGACGCGCCAAAGGTGCGCCCGTTGCGGCCGCCAGTGTCCTCCACAGACCGTATCTGACTTTTGTCAAGAGTTGGAATGCTCCGGATGAAAGGGGCTTAGATCTGGACGAGGAGCTGTCGACGACGCTGGTGTCAACAGGGTTAGACGCTCTCGGCCCTCCGCCTACTCTACCACACATTGCTACGCCTATGGCGACGATTTCCCGCTATCTCAAACAAATTCAATAAGACAATTGTTTTTTAAATGTAAAATACAGACAATGGATTGAAAATGTTAATACTGTTACAAAAGGTCCGCATGCACTAAATGTGCGAAACACTGGAGAGAACGAGCTTGTTGCTGCGGAACGAACACCGAACACTTGTGAGAAAAAGCTTTGCAATTTGTAGGTATTTATATCAAATATAATGCACCACTGAATGCTCGGTGTCCCTGGCGCGCAACAAGGTGAAGTTGATGTCAATGGCGGTCGTACAAGTGCAAGACGAACTTTTCATTAGTATAATATGTTGTTGAGAATTTGTAAGGAGACGTGTTCCGATACGAGGCAGTCGTTAGCGACCTGCTACCGATAGGGGACAGACTTCCGCACAGGGTCTTAAGTACTCCGATACCGAAAATGAACATCACCTCACAATTCTGTTTAAAAAATAAGTTTGAATAATTCGGACCTCGTGCATACATCACACAGTCTTCATCAATTTTTTAGTTTGATCGCCAACTGTAATAGAACTCTTTTGTTGTTGACCAGTCCGGATGCATATTTAGTGTGCAATCAAAATAAATTTCGCCTAAATATAATAATTTTGGAAGACATAATTCTTGCGTGAAATTTAAACAACAGATATTTTAACTTACACTATGTATCAAATCGGAACACGGTCAACTTCTGATAGTATTGGGACCGAAACTAGCTGCCGATTAAACTTTACGAGTTTGCCGGACGCCTGCCGGCTCTGTTACACGAGACAGCCTGGGCTTGGTCTGCCCACACGGGACCGTCCGAGTCGGCTCTGCCCGCACGAGACCGCCTGGTCCGACATTGTCCAAAATAAGACCGCGTCCGAGGCATCATCTATATCTGATGTCAATACACTTTTAAATTAAATAATCTCTTAATAATCCAATCAGCCCGAGTTCAGGGTTGGGTGAGAGAAACGTACTTATGTAACCGATGCTAGGCTTAGCTGTAAGAGCGATAGTGTTACGCGCGCCCTTCCGACCTATTGTTATTTTGAATGGAGGAAATTGTAGATATCGCTTTTACTATTTCATTCGTTGTTTGACGAAATAACAATAAACTTCTCCAATTGACTATCTAATGATTTTAAGTATAGACATAATGGACCTCATCGGTGCTATAGAGTGCCGCAACCCCCGTCGTGGCTGATTTTAAACATTTGTCTATCAAACTATAATAATAAAAACGAATTATATGTATACTGTATTTCAATATCTTAATCCTATTTTTTTTTTTTATTTTCAATTTTTTATTTTTTTTTTTGCATCTAGCTTTTAATATGTTTTTTTGTTTTTTTTAGATATTACTAATTTTTTAATTTTTTTTATAATATTTTAGTTTTACATATTTTTTGTTGTAAAATTTATATTTTTTTTTAGTTTTTTTTAGTTTTTTTTGGTTTTCGTGTTTTTATTTTATTTTTAGCTTTTTTTATTTTTTTTTGGTTTTTTGTTTTTATTTTTTTTTTGGTTTTCCTATTTTTAATTTTTTTTTCGACTTTTTTGTTTTTAATTTTTTTTTCTACTTTATAATTTTTTACTTTTTTTGTATTTCGTTTTTTTAAGTTTTTTTTGTATTTTGTTATATTTTATTACAGCTAAACTAAACTTTTTCAAATTAAAACTTCGCTTATAATTATAATCTGCATTCGATAAAGAAATAAGATTTCATAAACTTTAAAAGATATAACGATCATAAAATTATCCATATATTGCAATTCCATGGTGCAGTCAAATGTCGACCTACGTGATGCCACGGCACGGCTCGTCACTGTACGGGACAACGCACGAAATCGCATGGCACAATGCATGACGTTGCACGGCACAATGCACGACGTTGCACGAAACAACGCAGAACATTGCACGGCACACCGCACAACATTGCACGGCATAACGCGCGAAAGCCCATGGCTCAATGCACGGTACAACGCACAACGCACGAAATCACATGGCACAATGCAAGACGTTGCACAATACAACGCACTACATTGCACGGCACAACGCACGAAAGTGCATAGCACAATGCACAACGATCACGTGACAAACCGTGCCGCTTGCCACATACTCCGCAACCCTAACCTATCCTATAATATAATGTAGCACTACACGCGCATTTTCCAACAGGCAAACTGCGACGCCATTTCCTTTATATATTAGGTTTCTTATTCTAGAAACAAAAAAAAATGCAGATACAGCAACAAAAAAAATTAATGTGAACCTAAAAATAACTGTTTTAATTTCTAATAACTTATTAAATTGAGCAAACTTAAACGAAAGAGGCAAATTATAACCCGTTGAAAACAAATTATCTATACGATATAGTGAACAATGTGGCAATGCATTATAAAGGTATTACGGTGGTAGCTTGCCTAATTACACTTATCCTACATTAGCTATTTTACTTGAAGGTACATACGTCTAAGGGCACTTTATATCTTAAACAAGATTTCATTATCTTATTAAAATAAATATTCATAAATGCACAGCCCTACGGTTTCGTAGCGACGGTTAGGATATGGCAAGGAAGGAGCGAGGCAAGGCTGCGGCGGTCTCTCCAGCGAAATGCTTGCCCGCCTGCACGCCTTCCTCACTGCCCGCCTTGCCGCCGTCATAGCGCGCGTGAGGTGTTGGATCATTTGCAAACGCCGCAATAATTACGATTTGTCAGAAACCTTAAAGGCTGCTTTATTGAGCAAAACATTTAAGCTATTGACCACACTAGGTCCCACATCAGCGGAGCCTAGCTTAACCGAACGATACTGAGTTAAAGAAAGCTAATGGGGTAATAAGAACTAATCTGATGGATGGTAGTTATATTTCTTTAAATAACAAACAGTGGCTCCCCCGACACGCGATTCTGATCTTATCAATGTATCAAAGTTTGCAAAGCGGCAACTTCGGCATCGACCTACGCTCGGAGAGGTCGTACGATTAATACAATACGCTTAACAGAATTTAGAAGATACGTTGTCAAATCTAAAAGTTTGTTCGACGAACGCTACGCTGACTAACTTATGATAAGGCAACGAGGAGATTCGCGCACACCTCACTCCGACCACACCGACCACACTCGCGCGCTGCGGCTGCCTGCTGCGACTTCAGCATTCCCAAGTCTGCTATACCTATGTCCACTTATACTTGGACAGCCGAAGGCGCGCTAAGTGCGCCGGGTGCGCCGGGATCGTCGCGTACTGACCACCGAAGGCAGTGACTGGCCGTAGTAACGAATAAGAAGCAATATTTACTTTAATTATTATTGCTATTCGAAATTATTTAGCGATTATGTAAATATTAAATTAAATACTAACTACACTACATAACCTTATATTGTAATAGAATATATCTGCCAGTACTTATAGAGTCGATATAACCTAATAGACAAGATAAACGAGTTTATTGCAAATACGATAAATCGCCAATGGGATTCGAAAATGGAAGAAGACCTTAATACGAGCACGTATCTAACGTAAAGTGGACGATAACGCAGTGTGTCTCCTGCCCAATGGAAACAAATAAGGAAATAATAAACTAACTAAAAGTAAATTTAATTTCAATTTCGATTAATTTTAGTATTCGCTAGGCTCAAGCGGTTCGTGGAATAGCGATGGAACGCTTCTGACGATCGGACTCGAACCAGCGTCGTCTTGCACGGATAGCCAGTTATCCCGCTAAAACCTTAGCTTTTTAGTAAATTAAATCTAACTATACATTAAAAGTAAAAGAGAGAATTATACAATTCAAGAAGAAGAGGGAAGGTGTGGTGGGGGGGGGGGGGGGGTAACAAGAGAGGCACTAAGGCACTAAGGCACCAGAGGCATTAGGCACCGTCAGCAGCCACGGCCAACCATTACTGTATGGCGAACTAAATATCATTTATTCTGTATGCGGATTATGTACACGGAGACCTAGGGCTAGGGAAGTTATGTAACCGATATCTGTTCTATGATACAAATCTTATAAACATAATATTACATAAAATACAAGTAAGTCGGAATCATCTGACAATAAACGATTTACAAAACAAAATCAGTTACTAAACGCCAAATTAAAACAAACAAAAATAAGTAAGTACTTATCATTTGACAGAACTCATGACTTTAATTTACATAAAGGACGATTGAAAATATTAAAATTATCAATAATAATTAATTACTATAAGTATTACGATTACAATCTAAGGCCGGTAATAGCAATGATTACTATGTACTTTATCGCTAAGAAACCTTTTACCTCAATTAGGATTATTGCAATAACTGAATTATAAAAAAGAAATTTCTTAAATGAGATAGAAACTTGTGGCCGCAGTTATATGGGTACATGTTTAAATATACGAGTACACCTCGCCCTGCCCTGCCCTGCCCTGCCCTGCCCTGCTCTGTTCTGCTCCGTTCTGCCTTCTGCTCCATTTTAGCAATTTTTATGAAGTTAACGCTTTCAAATTTTGTTATGTATTTTAAAAAAATTGAGTTTGTTGTAGAATGTTCAAACAAATGTCTTGAGTTAAAAAAGCCTATTCAAATTTTGTTATTACAATATTAAATTATTTTTGCTTCGAGCTACCGACGGTTCCTATCAATCGAAAATCCTATCTAATTAAAGTCGCCTTTACAAGGTCTGCCAAGCATCGACTCACACGTGAATCTAGACCTTATTCCTCTCTTATTCCTTACCACATGACGATTTTAAACGATTGTGTCTATAGCCAGCTCATGATCGCCTTTTGATGTTACCGTCGCGTCTCGGGTCGACGTCGCGTCGCCTTTACCATACAGTAGTTCAAGTTAATTTGGGAGTTATTCAAAAAGCCGTTTATTTATTTAAAACGGTTTCGGCTACGGCAACGGCTATATTAGCAAGCTGTCAAAGCGTTACTTTACATGTACTCGTATTTTTTTCTAAACTGAGACGACACTTGTTTAACATTTCTATGGTTAGCCGCTTTAATATTTGTATCGTTTTATCATTAATAATTTACAATTTTGTTAAGATAAGTTTTAGTTCACAGAAACAAAAGAACATTGTTGGTTGTTGTTTTCAACTGTTGGTATCAGTTCCGAGAGAGCCAGACACGGGGACAACCTAGCGAAGCCCCGCGAGTACGCTGTTAAGTAAACATCCTGATTTAGGTCGTTGTGGCCTCGGTTAAACCCGGTCGCCATTCGTTACTCTATCTATATACGGTACAATTAAACATCTAATACTTACCTACTTATCATTATTATATACCTCCAGACATGTCAGTGGTACATCGCAGCCCTCTCCCAACTTAACTATGCGATACACTCGAGTGTATTGTACACATTACATTTAATTTGGTGGCCTTCTGACCGCTAGGTGGGTGCGGATTTTCACACGAGAAAGGGAGCCGCGGTAACAGGTCGTACGTGGTTTTTAGATGTGGGCGTGAATGTCTGGAAGTATAAATAATAAAGTGGGAGGAGTAGAGTAGAGTAGAGGAGCGGCGGAGTGGCGTTAGATGTCGCCGGTGGCGGCCGGGGAGCCGGGGTCGAGCCGCGACCGGCGGCGATCGCGCGCCGCAGACAGCGGGCCCGAGGGCGAGCGCTGCAGGGATGAGGAGCGCGGCCGCGGCGTCTCCGCCTTTGTCTTCTTCGCCTTGTCGCCTCCGGAGGCCGGCTGCTTGCCTTTCAGAGACGACACCGACACGACCACGTCCCGCGATATACCATCTCGCTCGGTCCTTTTGATCACTTCTCCCGCGTTGTTCAAAAAGAATTTAGGTTTTGCATCCTTGAGGGATTCCTGTCGAAGAGTTTATATATTCTCAACACTCATTCACGTGCCGACTTTAAACTTATATCATTTTAAGAAAATAATTATCTGTAAATAACTAATTCGTAATAAGTATTGATAAATGACCTTAGATTTAGTAGATTTGGAAGCAGATTCAGTGCTTCCGCGCCACCACGGTCACTGAATGTCGCAGAATGACCGGCCGGACTCCTTGGCGGGCGTGGAAGCCTCGCCCTCGGGCGGCGCTTCGCCCTCCGGCTTTGGCGAGGCGCCGCCTGACGCCGCGGCGCCCCTGTTACACACAATCCATAAAGGAATTCTCTTAGGAAACCGGGAAGATAGAAAAAGGAGATATCCCTATTTTTGCGCTTTCATCTTAATTTAAGATTAAAGAGAGACAGAGTATCTGTAGATCTATCTCGGTACTGTACACGCAGCCAGAGGTGTAAGTGAGCAGTGTTTCCTTCGCTATATAAGCGATATCGAGAGGTCGCTTAAAAAATGTAACGATAAAAGGTTCATAATAGACTAGAGTGAAGTAGTGGGCGTAGCGTAGAATAGAATTTAGCAAGAGACTGACGGCATATCGATCCTGATGGTGTTGCCGGCCTGCTGGCTGCGCATGGCGAGCGTGGACAGCATGGGCGGTCGCTGCGGCTTGTTGCCCAGCAGCCGTTCCACCTGCGCCATCACCGTCGGCGTCAGCTGCGGCACTATCTGCACACACACACACACACACACACACGTTATCGACGCAATGTTTCTTACAATTTACATATACATTTAAGCCACCCGCCGCAGCATCGCCCGGCTGCCAAAAGACATATGACATATGATCTCTTTACTCTCATACTAGTACAACCGTACCCGATGATGTCGCTTCTATTAGTAAACATCCATTTTTCAGCTAGGCTCACTGCTTGTGATTCCGATATCTTTTAAACTGCTCAAATTTACAAGCTTTTTTTAACTTATTGTATATTTTGTACAAATCTTGTTACATAAATCAGACCCAGTCGGTGTTGACACATTTAACTATATGTGCTTGTGAAGTTACTACTATAGTTTGTCCAAATGAGGTTGATTAGTTTGACAATTAATTTGACAGTTTAGTCGGGATGGGTTGTGTAAAATCACGTATTAATCTTTTCGATTTTTACTCTCATAGATGTTGGAATCGATAGATCATAGTTATATATTATGGATTAAAAAAACACTGCTTTTTCATTCAGTTATTCAAAGTATATATATTTACTATCCCCTAAACATGAATATTAAATGATAGCTAGGAGTGGAAATTGGGTATTAACTTTTATTAAATATAAAATTGTTTAAAAATAACTTACAACTGGAGATTACTTACCTGAAGAGCGTGAATGTGGTGTCTGAAATGGTCGACGCTGGTGGCACCGAGCAGCACGCAGTTAACCGCCTCGTTCTTGAGACACCACGCCACCGCCAGCTGGCTCATCGTGCAGTCTGACAAGGTAACGCTCGCCTTAGTCGCTAGCCGCGCAATGCAACTGCTGGACGTTACTCCAGCGGTGGAATTCATTTTCCACTTAATCATCAAAATAATATACGTGCCCGCGTAATAACACGGAATGCCGTGACCCACAAGGGTAGAGGGAGTTTACCGGTACTCATTCGGCACGATCTTGTCACATGCAATCTCTCATGACTTTTCCTACACGCACATATGTAACACATATTCAGCATACCAGCACACGGCATTATGTAGCCTGTTTGGACTTCCACACTCCTCCTAACGACTTACAGTGACGTGGTCCGAAAACGTCGGACAATGTAGAGGTAACAAACTATTATAATAACAAAAGGCGGGGACGCACTCATGGTGTTGGCGAGGTTGTGGAGAGCGCGCAGCTTGTCGCCGTAAGTGCGCGGAGCCTCGCCCGCCGGCTCCCTGCCTTCCGCACCGCCAATCGCCGTATGCTGTCATTTTTACCATATAAATTAAAATGTCGCTAACTACAGCGACGTCTGAACGAAGTTCTGATAACTTATTATTTATTATGTCGCTCTACAAATTATTTATAAGACTGATAAGTAAAAATAAGAAAGGATAAGTACTTCTGTGAGAGCTAGATTCTCTTCGCACCAGCTGAAGGTACTAGACTTGCGGTTGAACCTGGACTTTGCGAAGAGGCCGACGAAGTCGTCGCGCCCGACCCGGCTGCCTGTGGTGATGGGAGACCACACCATCATGCCTGCCGTCGTTACAAATTGCATATTATTAACTTTGTGTACGAGTTATTAGTTACCTAAATTATTCTACTTCTGATTATTACTTGATGAAAATACATTTTTTATATGCAATGTCATTGACAATCCAAAATGGCCACCATCACAAAATGGCAGACGACATATTCTTGCATAACCCCCAAAACATGGGTATCAAATGCAAGGGTTTTATAAGTAGATTATGGATAAATGCAAGATGAAACTAATGGAACTAATGGAAAAACATTGTAGAGTCAATTTAGAAATGTATCTAAATGACTTGTTAAAATAAGTAATTGATTTTAAAAAAATAAGTACATTTGTTGTATACTGAGGCTGAGAGTAGGTGTAACACGGGATGTGGGCGGGATGTGGGCGGGATGGGCACAACAGACTCACCGACGCCGATCTTGTGGTATAGCTCAGGCATGTGCAGCTCCGGCTTGTCCCTGCAGAACATGTTGTACTCCGTCTGCTCCACGATGGGCGTGATGCAGTTGGCGTGCTTGCAGTTCGTGTACGCTTCCATTATCTGCGCCAGGACCACGACACACTTATGGATATGGACATTCTACAGCTCTCACCACTACCACCACCTTATTATCCACTAACAACTGCCTTATGCGCAATGTATTCTTATTCGCGAAAGCAAATATATTGATAGGAATAGGAGACGATCGCAATAATAATAATATGACGATATTTTATAAATATTAAGATAGTCATTAGAAGAATACGACATATTAACGCTAGCGACTAAACATTGAAAGTGTAAACAAGAAATAGATGTACACAGTAAGTGATGGTAACTTTAATGGACACAGCGGGATTTATCACATACACATTCAGGCAAACCCAGTAAAAGCAGTAATATCTACTGACCATACGATTGTCACCTATATAGGAAATCGTAGAATAAAAATACAAAACAAATCGGCCCAGCTTAGGACGGAGGATTCGAGCCAGTCCAAAGCGGGTGAAGCTAATCTCGTAGCTATCATCTTCTCAGTACATTACCTACCTTTAGTAAAGTGTAATAATGTATATTTATATAAAAATACCTCGGAGGGAGACCAGCGAGCGGTGCCCCAGTACATGACCCAGCCTTGGTTGATTACGTGGTTCATGGCTCGCACTAGCTCTGCACAGATAAAGGCACAACAAACATTAAATACGGTCATTCCAATCATATCTGTAATTTTTTAAAATAATGTTTATGAAATAGAAATTTTCTTTTTTTAAATACTGCTCCTGTTTATGATGTAAAATAAAGAAAGCAATGTTTAAGTAAAATGAGTACCTGACATCGGGCAGACAGGGTCCGCTTTGTGCAATAAAACCACATCGATGTATTCTGTTTGAAGGCGGCTGAGGGACGCCTTAACGCTCTCGACGATGTGCCGTCGCGACAAGCCGCGCTCGTCCGAACTAAAATAATGTTGCAAACGGTTACACTGAAACCTAATACATATGTAGTCAATTCGATCAAAGATATCTAACGATGTGGCCTCATAGTATGTGCTGCAACTGTTAACGTCGCGGCGACAGAAGCTGGGAACTGCATACTCGTATGAGACAGCGCAGTTAGTAATTACCATTGATAGAAGCACCTACGATACTCACTTGGTACTCCAGTATATTTTAGTTATTATGATGACACTGGTTCTCCTCACGTTGTTCTTCTTGAGGATTCTTCCTAATTCGGCCTCGCCTTTAGCTAAAAGTAACGTTTGTTTGATATGTTATGGAAGAAAATTCAATACAAATTAAATTAACATGGAATATTCTACGCTACAAACAAGCATGTAGTGTAACTATGGCCTTTCTGTATCCATAACCGCTAAAGTGTACCATAACCGTTTGTTTAGAAGTATATATGCTCAAATATATTATAGAAAAACTGCATTGGATTTCGTGGCCTAAGGTCTGGCTCAGGACTCATGAGGCATTTGATAACTGTCGATTGCCATGTGTTACCGTTATGCGCCTCCGACAAATCAAAGAGGTTGATGCCGTTCTCTAGCGCGGCGGTGACGATGTCTTCGGTGTTGTCCTCATTGATGCTGCTCCACAATCCGAGGCCAATGTTGGGGACGCGGAGGCCTGACTTGCCGAGGTTCCTGTAGCGCAGCCCGGCCGTCACCGCCGAAGGCAGATTCGCCGGGCTGTGACTCGCCATGTACGTCGACATCTTTCTGGATTCTGACAATTCTAAAACTATACAAATGAAAACTCATACGTTTGTATACTGATCAAATATACATACATATGTAAATACACGTTGTTGAGGTGTGGCCAGAATATTTACTGTACGAGGCATAAAACAAGCAAGTGGTCGCCTGTTATCGCTAAATTAGTGAACTGACTGCTGCCAATCATCAACAACTCACTATACGTCTCCACTGGGGGACTAGGCAATAGTCAACCACGCTGGCCCACTGCGGGTTGGTTGACTTCAGGCGTATCTTTGAATTTCTTCGCAGACGTGTGCAAGTTACATGACGATGTTTTTTTTCTACGCAAGAACGGCGGTTAAATTAAGTACATATAAAATTCGGAAACCACATTGGTACATAGCGGAATACGAACCCAGGACCTGCAGATTACAAGTCAAGTGCTAAAGCCCCTGAGTCACCGATGCTCGACGATGACGACATAAATCCGTTCCCTATAGACACCCTCGTTAGATTCACTACCTGACTCCTTGATGCCGGACTTCTGTGAGATCGTGGTATAGCACCGGTCAAGCGGTTCATTTATGCAGCGGCTAATGCAGCTGCCTACTCTACCACTGTACTTTGTCTTAGTTACATTAATAACGTCTCATGTGTCCTACTGCACGCCAATACATACATACACCAGTGTTAGTATCAATTTGTAAAGTTAAATATATGTATTATGCACTTGCCTTGATCTAGCATTTGCTGTGAATTAGAACTGAAATCATCCATACAATCCAGCGAGGCAATGGGGGCGCGGCATCTGTAGGACAAGCAACAATATCGGTTAACAATATCGACACCACTCACGAAGTATGCAGTTACATATCTAATTTCACCTAGCATCACTCACATGCCTAGCATACAACCTAATCGTAAATCAATTCATTTTTGATTGACGCAAATCTCCCGCTCGTCACGAAAAACATCGGCTACAAGGTGCAAAAAGTGAACTTGCCTCCCGCAACCATACGCGGCTTATACTCGTACATATAAGTACATACTTATCTATCCTATTTAATAACATTTGTATATAAGATACATTAATTATTTTTTGTTGATTTGTGTTGATTAGATTACATGACTATAATAAAAATATAACCAGTCGATGTCTGTAGTTACATTAAAAAATAAAACAATTTGTGATTGTGTGTGTGTGTGCACACACAGGTGTCCGGAAAAAGTAAGAACACTAGTTAACATTTTTTTTTTCATTTCTAATCTATATGTATTATCTATATAACGGCGCGAATTAAAGTTACTGGGCATTAATAATTTTGAGTACTGGCTGAATGTGCATCGTGCATGATAGATGTCAAGGCGACGAATGACTGATGACAGTTGTCATTGAATGGTGGAATGATGCGCTTTGTTATTATTAAATCAATTGGTTAATCTCTGTAATTGTTTGGAATCCGATTAGATTGTGTTGTGCAGTTTTCATTTAAGATGGTGGTCAACTAAGGATGGTGTTTCTAATGTTACGCGATTGTTATTTCATTATCTCCGACATACGCACGCCCACTATTGAGTATAGTTACCGTGTATATGATCTCGTCACTCCGACATATATCCGAAAAATAAATCTTAACAGTCGTTTTCTGAAAATAACTTATGGATAAACTTCAACAGTCTTCGCGAATCTGACTTAAGCGTAAGCAACAATATTTTTTTCTGAAAAAATACATTTCGTTTTGTTTTCTAGACTGCCAAAATAATTAAGGATTATTCAAGAACTCGTTCTATATTAAGAAGATGGCCCTTCTGCGCAAGACGCCAATTTGCAATCGATAACAGCAAGCAACGAGCGCCGCGCATGCGCGCCAGCCGCCATCTTGATTCGGAAGGTATACTACGCTAAATAAGAGTACCGCAGCGTTACGTAATAACCCAGAAAATGAAGGCAATTAAGCCCTGTTTGTAATCTCTAATATAATATATTACATGCATTTTGCTAATTAAATGACAGTTTGTTGTCGCGCGTATTCTCAAAACAAATTAAACGTTGCTTCCTGTATCGATCACAAGTTTTACATGAATTCAATCAATCTTAATAACTGTACAGGGTGCTGTAGTAATTGTTAACATCATTTCGAATTACCAAACGCTTTTTGGCGTTCTGCATCAGGAACACTTTATTCCATTCGAACAGTTCGGTGATTCGTGTATTGGATCACCACAACTAAAGCACCTTTTCTTTCTATTGTACACATACCCAGTGTACGTTATGTCGTATAGCCACTTATCGACTTCGGCGCCACTTATTGACTCCCAGGTTGTGTTCTCTTTAGTCTGCTTTTTCATTTCTGCATTCACGTCTATCTTATTTCTAGCTTTCTTTCTTATATATAGCAATATCTTGTATACCAAAAATAACATATTCAAAGAATGCTTCATCCTCTATGGTGGCAAGCATTACTAGTTCTTTTGTGTGTAAAGAATATTGTTAGTAGGTTTCGTTTGGTTTTATCTTTTTGCTTGCTATTGTTTTATGAATCGCAGTACTGTTTGATTTTTTCCAAATTCTTCCTTCAAATCATCCCAAGATTTTGTGCTACCTCTTGTCCTCCTCAGGAATACAGAGCTTCTCAGTTCCAGTCCTTTAGAAGAAAACAAGTTTTTAATTCCGCTCCATTGCATGAGAGTCGAAACGTCTTCAAATTCTTTTATAAAATTATCAACTCCATAAACGTTGACCTTCTCAGCATTTTTATTCGTTTAGTCATATTGTTCTTCAATAAATTATTTAGAAAATATTTGATCTTTATTTTTAAAATCTTCTTTTCAGTTTTCTTTTTTTTTCTTCTGTTCAATTTTAAATCTGTCATTCAATTTTTCCAATTTAATTCCTTGACGTCTAAACTGGTAAAGTTTAATGTTGACACCTATTATTTAACTATGACAAATGTCACTTATCGATGTCAATCTTCGTTTTTTTCTGCTTAAACATGCAAACTTGCTTTTTATTCGCTATTTCTAATGAGCCTCCATAAATTCTACTCGATAGGTAAATCTTGACAGTCGTTTTCTAAAAATAACTTATCGATGAACTTTAACAATCTCCGCAAATCTGACATAGCCTTCAAAATCATAAAAAATTACAAGCAGAGGGTTACCATTTACTCAGATATAAAATAAATACTGTCTCAGATTATAGAAATATATTGAATTAGTCAAACCGTTAGCAACAATAATTGTTTCTAAAAATAACTATTTTCTCACATTATATTCGATATAAATATATTGAAATAATCAAACCGTTATCAACAGTAATAGTTTCGAAAATAATAAATATCGTTTTGTTTCCTGGATTGCTAAGATAATTAAGGATTGTTCCAGAAGATGTTCTATATCGAGAAGATAGCGCTTTTGCGCAGGACGCCATTTTGAGATCGATAACAGCAAGCAACGAGAGCCGCGCATGCGCGCCAGCCGCCATCTTAACGTGGATGGTCTGCTACGCTACATGAGAGTACCGCAGCATTACGCAATATCACAGAATATGAAGGCAATTAAGCTGTGTTTGAAAATCGAACATAATGTATTACTAAATTCATTTTGGAAAGTAATTTGGAATTAGGAAACATAATATCTGGTGGGGCCGCGGTTTGCATTAATTCGGACTAACTTATTGAAGAACATCAATCAACAGTATTTGCGAATGTGACGTAGCCTCCAAAATTAGAGAACTAATAGGCCGAGGGTTACCATTTACACCATTTTAAAATAACTATTTTCTCACATTATATTCGATATAAATATATTGAAATAATCAAACCGTTATCAACAGTAATAGTTTCGAAAATAATAAATATCGTTTTGTTTTCTAGATTGCCAAGATAATTAAGGATTGTCCTAGAAAATGTTGTTGTATATCGAGAAGATGGCGCTTCTGCGCAGGACGCCATTTTGAGATCGATAACAGCAAGCAACGAGAGCCGCGCATGCGCGCCAGCCGCCATCTTAACGTGGATGGTCTGCTACGCTACATGAGAGTACCGCAGCATTACGCAATATCACAGAATATGAAGGCAATTAAGCTGTGTTTGAAAATCGAACATAATGTATTACTAAATTCATTTTGGAAAGTAATTTGGAATTAGGAAACATAATATCTGGTGGGGCCGCGGTTTGCATTAATTCGGACTAACTTATTGAAGAACATCAATCAACAGTATTAGCGAATGTGACGTAGCCTCCAAAATTAGAGAAATAATGTGCGGAGGATTACCATTTACACAGATATGAAATAACTATTTTCTCACATTATATTCGATATAAATATATTGAAATAATCAAACCGTTATCAACAGTAATAGTTTCGAAAATAATAAATATCGTTTTGTTTTCTAGATTGCCAAGATAATTAAGGATTGTCCTAGAAAATGTTGTTGTATATCGAGAAGATGGCGCTTCTGCGCAGGACGCCATTTTGAGATCGACAACAGCAAGCCACGAGAGCCGCGCATGCGCGCCAGCCGCCATTTTGATTCGGATAATCTTATTGATGAACTTCAACAATCTTTGCGAATCTGACATAGCCACCAAAATTAGAGAAATAATGTGCGGAGGATTACCATTTACACAGATATGAAATAACTATTTTCCCACATTATGTTAAATAGAAATATATTGAAATAATCAAACTGTTAGCAACAGTTATTGTTTCTAGAATAACAAATTTCGTTTTGTCTTCTAGATTGCTAAGATAATTAAGGATTGTTCTACAACATGTTCTATCTCAAGAATATGGCGCTTCTGCGCAGGACGCCATTTTGAGATCGATAACAGCAAGCAACGAGAGCCGCGCATGCGCGCCAGCCGCCATCTTAACGTGGATGGTCTGCTACGCTACATGAGAGTACCGCAGCATTACGCAATATCACAGAATATGAAGGCAATTAAGCTGTGTTTGAAAATCGAATATAATGTACTAAATATATTTTGGAAAGTAATAAATGAAACTTAAAATCTGGTGTGGCCGCGGTCAATCTCTAGTTTCATCATAACAAAAAAAAATAATCTAAATTAACATGTCTATGCAACTGTAAACCATTAAACTAATTTATCTATAATATGTGGCTCTAAGTTAAAGTCTACTTAATTCTATTTTCAATTTCTATCAAAAATCTGCTAAATGTATTGAGGTGGTAGCTGTAACGATTGCAATGCTTAACATGGGATTACTAATGTAGTATAGCTTTTATTAAATCATTCGAGTCTCCAATTCAAGATATGTAGGCATTTCATTTGGTATATCAAAAGATATTATCTACAATAAACATAATGACATTGACAGTAGACCTTATTACTAACAAAGGAATTCGGAACGAAGGCATTTATGAAAAAGTCTGCCAACTCATCTTCGAGTCCGTCCGCCATCTTGGAACGAGGCAGCCATCTTGGAATGAGGCAGCCATCTTAGAATGAGTCGGCCATCTTGGAATGAGTCGGCCCCTCGTTCGCGTTCAACGTTTAAATATACATATAAATCGTGCCTTTCCGTAAATGCCTTCATGATAACATTTTTACAATCTTATTTATATTTGACCAAAAATCACAAGGCGATAATATTGAGAAAAGGTAATACGGAAAAATTTAAGCAGACACAATGTTCAAGCTTGCCAGAGATTCTAGGGTGAAGGATATATATGTAGGTATGAGGCGGAAAAGTGAATCGTCAATGTGCGTCATGGGGTACTCAAGGATACCGTACCTTAGCTCCGGGCGACGGCACCGAGCTGCATGAGGCAAGCCAAGCGGTCGGACTATACTCGTATCTCAAGCTGTTGCGAAGTATCAAAGAATAATGTAATATCCTGTACATACGTCGATGGCACTTGACAATGCGTCGAGATACGGGGCCGTGGTTGCTACTCGCATGCGACGATCACGGTGCGCGATGCAGCGAAGTGCTCAGCTGTACTCGTCCACGGGAGAAGACATATTGACTAAGAACCAGAGCTCTCGACTTAGCGTCTCCAGAGTCGCTACCGCGGGCATTCGCTCGGCTCTTGTCTCGACAAAGGACGCAGCGCACTTCTGTTGAAGCCTCGATACATGTATAGATCCACATTCCCACTGAGGTGCGTTGCGCCCCGATCGATATTACGTCTTCTCCCTAGACGACCATCCTTATGGGTCAGTTACCGATATATCGTGGGCATTGGATTGGAGTCAACGCTGACGCTGTCCGGTAGGCCGAGCGGCGTTCGCGGAGTGTGCGGCGTACACCGCCCCATCGAGGACTCGCTGCGAGACATGACCACGCTCACGCTCTCTCGGCCGCTCTCTTTGCCCTGCATCTCGTTCCGCCTCATTCCGCTCCTACGCTTAGTAACCGCGTCTTATCTCCCTACGCACATCCCGAGCGCAGAGAAACGATGACACTTCTCCGCACGCGCACAAACCCCATGGAAAAGGATATAGCAGGTTCAATTTGAAACACTTAAGGACAGTAGGTATACATACATAGATAAGCATGCAATGCCCTAACGCTAACACCTAGTCAGCTAGGACTCTGTGATTAACACCGGGAGAAACATCTAAGCACTGAATTCTAACGCGACAAGATAGAGTAGAATTTAAAACGTTTATTTCGCGACCGAAGACTCACCGAGGTAGAAGCAGGCGTCTACGTACTCAACATTGGTCCGGAGCGGAGCACTTGCGGACCCTGACTGCGCCGAGGCGGCCGCCGCCCGGAACCTCATAGGCAAGCGAACAAAGGAATTGCGCGCGCATCCTCGCCCCCGGGTCACCTATAGCGCCTCCACTTCTACCCCTCGCAACTCACCGCCAGCCGCCTACACTACCACACCCAATAAACCCCCCTAGATGTATACTATTTTAGGACTCAGCTCTAGATGCTACGTGTTCATCCCTCAGCCAAGTACCATAAATCAATATTGTAGTCCTCGGCGCAAGTGCGTCATCGCTTGCCCCCACACTCATCCCACAGCCGGTTGCCAGGGGAAGAGTGACCCGCTCCACCGCCCCACCGCCCCACCGCCCTTACTCATACCACAACTCGTGAAAATCAATGTTGCAGCGTGGGAGGCTGCGGGGTCACAGGCTAAAGGGCATCACGTAGACTGCTTATTGCCACACCCATGATATATAACCTGAAAAGATTTTATTATTTCATAGCACAGACATCATTGTCATATTTGTAAAATGTGTTTTTTTAGGGATGTAATGATAAATGTATATTACGAGCTTAAATATCACGATGACAATGGTTATATTTATCTATTGACTTGGTTGTATTCAGTTTTAGCGTACGAGTATTTATGTTATTTCTGGGGAAAATTTTACACTGGTTATAAGTTGTGAGTTATACCCGACAGTCAGAACCTTGTTACCGCTTACCTTATGATTACCGCGGATTTATCAACACGCACATCAGACATGACGCCTTTTTTTTATAATATAAGGTGGCAAAAGAGCAAGCGGCCACCTAAATCCGCCAAAATGGCGAAGCGACCGCTGCCCATAGACATCCGCAATTGCAGATGCGTTGCCTACCCTTAATCGACGGAGTAGAAGATGCAAATAAAGAAGTAATTTCTCCTTCATATGTGTCTCTTCCGCCGTCAAATCCAATTTCCCTTCCGATTCATTCCTTATAAGAAAATGATGGTAAGATAAAGGGACTTTAATTAGGCCTCCAATTGCTTCCATTTCACTCCTGCCTTTTGTGTGGTCGTGGTATTACACCGAACGAGCCGACCCAATCGTGCGAAGATGTTAAAGCTGGCTCTACCACTGTTAAAAGATTGTTTAGAGGGGCTGCAAGTTCATACGTCACCTTTCAACCAGTTCTACTGGTTGCGTGAATTCTGCTAAAAAACTATGAGCCTTCCCCTCTCTTAGTAACCTCAGTAGAGATGTACTTATGTAACTAACGCTTTAATATAGTTAGGTACATATCAAGTACTCGGACATTTACATTGTTGGTGTTATTACCATCATGGTATATTTATCGGACTGACTGAGAGTATTGTTCATTCTAGTGTTACAGAGGTATATTCGGGGTCAAACTTTTTGGTTATTTCATTAATTATTGGGTACCAAGATAGTTACATATTTATTACTCTATTTGATAGAAAAATCACGTTGTCATCATGTTATAATAGTTAAATTCGTTAGGTAGGTAGGGCGTTGGCTGGCCGCGTCGCTTTGTCCCGTGCAGCACCGGCGGCGGGCGAGGCAGGGCAGCGGGCGAGAGAGGGCAGCGGGCGAGAGAGGGCTCCGGGCGGCGCCGGCCCGATCAATACAGCAGCCCACTTATTGCGCAACATTTCTACCTGGCCTACGTGCGCCTAGACCCGTGCGCCCGCCGCACCCGCCGCGCCCGCCGCACCCGCCGCGCCCGCCGCACCCGCCCTCAGCTATATCTAGGTTAGCCTCGGGTGCATATCTTCTCCAGTCGGTGAGGGGTGAGGCAACCAGCCACCCCGGTGCTACCGATCGGTGGCTGCACCGCCAAGCCGGCGAGCCGCCGGTATTGCATTTATTATGAGTACTTACTTTACTATTTTATCAATAACTTTTCAGTGTAAGATAAGAATAAAAATTCTTTTACATAGGGGATATAAACGGAATACATCTTATTTGGTCAACCGTCTGCCGAAACAAATTTAGGGTGTTAAGTTTATTCCAGCAGATCTGGAACACAAATATGATACACTAGTTAAATCATGTTGCGATACGATACTTTCAATGTATTCATGTACGCTTGCATGTTATTGCAATAGGAAATATGCATAGTTTTTTTTTCTTTTATGAAACGATTCTACTTGTTATAAGATAACCAGAAAAAAATATTGATTCGAAAAATTCAACCATTGAGCTAAAAATAAAAATTACGATTATTTTCGTGCGACTAAAACGCGACCGGAGTTGGCTTGCGACACGTGACGTCAATCGTCACATTTCTTTCATTCCATTCATTACATTCGCTCAGGTGTCACTTCGATGTAAAAACAACAACAAAGTATCTCATTGGTTCACAGAGTTATCAAAAGTCAAAAATCGATTCATTTGACCGACTTCCCAAAAGAATGAGGTACTCAATTCGTCTCAATGTTTTATTTTTTTATGTGTGTTACGGCGTAACTATGCCCCTGGTAGACCGATTTTGAAAATTCCTTTTTTATCCGAAAGGTAGTGCTTGCAGGTGAGTCCCATTTTTTTCAATTTCGGAGTCAAAGACCCGTAGTCTTAGTTAAATAGTTTAGCTCAAAATCGCGTGACGAAAATTGGTGTCTTTTTTGCTTTCTCCGCTTACGTAGCCTAAACTATACTTACTTACATAAAAATGATTTATGGAAGAATTGTAGCCCTTAAAATTTTCTAAATTAAAGTCCACAATAGCATATATCCAACTCTTAAGGTTGTCGCACAATAACCGTTTATTGCGCGCGAAATGTCAATAAAAATGTAATTCATTTAATTAACGACGCTTTAATTCTTATTAGGTATGAGTCCTTATCCAAATAAATATATTTTCGAGTTAGAGTATTAAATGTAGATTATAATTGTCTTTTACAGTATATAATTCTGACCAATATTCTAGAAGATATCAAATTATTAAAACCCACTGCCAATAGCGGCCCGCCGCCCGCACAGAATTAAATTATCGCAATGACATCATTAGTTCTTAGCTATCCGATTTAGATTTTGAAAGCTAAATCATATTGCGATGTTTAGATTCACTAAAAATCGAGAAGGGGTAAGGAGGAACGGTAACAACATCTTAAGCGACCCAATTGTCAACCTCACCTGCGCGCCTTGGTTGTAGTTTTAAACAACCAACGGCGGTGGTCTACTACATCTAACCACCGCGGTACCCCCTGCTAGATAACAGACGAGGCTCTGGCGACCGAGCAATGGCGGTAAAACCATACACCCATATGGACAACCATCTGGATGAGGCTACACCGGCCTTGAAGGCTAAATAACTTCTTAAAAGTCTAATGCAGAAGGCAACGGGAGACCACTGCATAATATTATCCCTAGTAATCAGTTATCCATGGAAAAGTCGAAGAATAGAATGACCCCGAGTTCCTGGCGTCCCTTAAATGGGACAGGGGTGCGAAGAATCCCCAGGCGGAAAACAAAAGAAAAAACGTTAAGATTAGGAACATGGAATGTGAGAAGTTTGAACAGTCCAGAAAAAGTCCACAATGTATGCAAAGAGATGATACGTTTAAGAATCGACATATTAGGTATCAGTGATGTTAGATGGAGGGGAAATGGTAAATACCAGATAGATGAAGACCACATTATGTACTACTCTGGCACCGATGATACCTCAAATAAATATGGAGTAGGAATTATTGTAAACACAAAATCCTTAAATACTACATATAGCTTTTTACCTAACTCAAACCGTACCATGTTGCTTCAACTACAGGCCAAACCTAGAAATATTAAAATTATTCAAGTGTATGCTCCCACTACTGATGGTACAGATCAAGAAATTCAGGATTTTTATAGCGAAGTCTAACAGTTGCTTAGATTAACAAAAAAACATGAAGTTAACCTTGTTATGGGTGATATGAATGCTAAGGTAGGAAATGTGGAGGTACAAGGTGTTACAGGAAAGTTCGGTTTGGGTACAAGAAACGAAAGAGGAGAGACCTTTGTACAGTTTTGCCAAGCAAACGACCTAGTCGTAATGAACACTTTTTACCAACTACCACCGCGAAGATTATATACCTGGACATCACCACTACACAGCCCACAACACGTAATTAGGAATCAAATTGACTATATTACTATAAACAAACGTTTCAGAAACAGCATCAAAAACTCAAAAACGTATCCGGGAGCAGATGTCGCTTCGGACCATAACCCACTTATCGCCACAATATCGTGTGCGCTCAAGAAAATTAAGAAAAAGATATTACATTTTAAATCCGACATAACAAAATTCAATGACACTGATAGTTACTAAAGCTAAAATGAAAGTAGAAGTCAGGGTTGTGTCTTGTCACCAACGCTGTTTAATTTATACTCGGAAGCTATAATGTCAGAAGCATTACATGACCTAGACTGCGGAGTTAAAATAAATGGACGAAATATAAACAACCTTCGTTATGCTGATGACACAGTGCTGATAGCATCCTCATTACAAGATCTCCAAAAGATTGTCGATCGAGTAAATCTGTGTAGCATGAAAGCGGGTCTAAAAATGCATGTTACAAAGACAAAACTTATGGTTATATCTAGAAAAGAAGTTAACGACGACTGCATAATAGTAAATGGTCAAAAGTTGGAGAGGGTGCGCAAATATAAATACTTGGGTACGTGGTTAAGTGAAGACTGGGAAAGCGACCAAGAAATCAAAACACGTATTGAAGTAGCACGCAATGCATTTGAAAAAATGCGCAAAATCTTTTGCTGCCGCAACATAAAAATACCTTTGCGCGTCCGCCTACTAAAGTGCTATATCTGGCCCATCCTTCTATACGGATGCGAAGCCTGGACAATAAAAGAAGACCTCAGAAAACGTATAGAACCTATCGAGATGTGGGCCTATAGGCGCATGTTGGCCATAAGCTGGACTCAGAGAGTGACAAACGAGGAGTTTCTGCGACGAGTCCACCAAAAAAGGGAACTTTTGCAGACCATCAAGACGAGAAAAGTATCGTATCACGGCCACGTGCTCAGGCACGACAGATATGATCTCCTCCAACTCATCTTGATGGGAAAAGTTGCCGGCAAAAGGAGTGTTGGTCGTCGAAAGAAATCGTGTTTGCGCAACATCCGAGAGTGGACGGGAATTCAGAGTGCCGCCCAACTGTTTCGCCTCGCAAGAGATAAAGTCAAATTTGGAGTACTGACCGCCAACCTTCGCTAGTCGGAGAGGCACCTTAAGAAGAAAAAGAGAAAAATCGAGAAATAAATAAACATTTTAATAAAACAAAAACAAAACCGACTTCCAAACAAAATACATTAAAAACAAAATAATCTCAAAAAACAATCACTAAAAAGTAACGAAATAATCCCTTGAATATGTAAACCTCCCTTATTGTAGCTGTTATGTCTATATTGTACAATTATTATTACTTTAATGTCGGTGTCAGCTGAGATAGGCAGTGGTATTTCTAGGTAAGGCTTTCTACATTTTTACCATAGCAATTGACAATTGAACGTATAGTAATGAATCTACCTTGACTGACACCGACTTTAGAATTAAAAAGAATTAAAGCGTCGATAATTAAATGGATTATATTTTTATTGACGTTTCGCGCGCAATAAACGGTTTGTGCGACAACCTTAAGTGATTACGACTTTAATTTAGCAAATTTAAAGGGCTACAATTCTTCCATACATCATTTTTATGTATGTCTAATAGTTAGTTTAGGCTACGTAAGTAAAGAAAGCAAAAGTCCCCAATTTTCGTCACGCGATTTTATGCAAAACAGCGTACGGCGTAGTTACAAACCTATTTAACTACGCCGTAGTCTTTAATCCAAAAATTAAACAAAAAAATGCGACCCACTAACAAGCACTACCTTTCGGAGAAAAATGAATTTTCAAAATCGATCCACTGGGGGCGGAGGTATGCTATAACACACATAAAAAATACAAACGAATTGAGTACCTCCTTCCTTTGGGAAGTCGGCCAACAAATAATTTACAAGATTCATTTCGTCATAATGTTAGTACTAGTATCTACTTACTTTGGGTAAGTAGGAAAACTTTTTCGTAAAATGCGTTTAGTTGATGTTTTGTTTGTATTATCCTCGTTTTCATAGCTCGAATCTTCCGTAGTGGCGTCGTAACTTTCCATTGAAGTATCTGCAAAATTGTTAACCTTTTACCTAACCCAAATAATGTAGTAAAACTGCGAAGAAATCGAAACGAATCGCAACGGACAAGTGGTAAAACAAATCGCAACGGACAAGTGGCAAAACAAATCGCAACGGACAAGTGGCAAAACAAATCGCAACGGACAAGTGGCAAAACGAATCGCAACAAAAAAATTGTTGGGATTTGTTTTGCCACTTGTCCGTTGGAGTTTCACTTCTACTTTGAGTCCCAGCACTCACTTCTTTTTTTTTTACATAGATCAAAAATTTTAACAAACAAAGGAAAACCAACTTTCTGACCTTTGAGCAGTAAAGTGCAAGCTAATAATTTTGCAAATAACTTCGAAAGACTGAGAACTCTCTTATTACTTGTATTATGTCTAGTTATTTTGTAAATTATTACAATGTCAGGCGCGCTGTCAGCGTAAATATATGGATGGATAAATATAAGTAAAATGAGTCTAATGATTTGATAGTATAGTTATAAAAGACTTACTGATGTTGAGGCTGATTGGATTCTCTGAATCGATTTCGTCGGCCTCCTGCAGTGAACGCGCTTTGGCTAACTTTATCTGTAAAAAAGTAAATAATCAATATTTTTGCATCTCATAGCTTTTTGGACTTCTCGTAGTCGGTAGAATTTCATATTCCCGTATTACAGGTAATATTAACTTAAAGTTGAAATATTAGTTATTTGGTGAACACGACTACGGCTTTAAAAAGGCCTCCGTGTATCAATATGAATGTACATGTAAGATACCTTTCGCTGGTGGTCTTCCTCGGCCCCAATAGCGCGCTGGTACAACAGACTTTTGTCTAACTGACGCACCTCTTCGTCTTCTCGAGCTTGACTATTTTTTTCCTGTCCAGAAATTGTACTAAAGATATTAACTACTAAATATATAGACATATTTAAAACAAAAGTAAAGGTTTATTAAATTGACTAATACATAGGTCATACATATAAATACGAGTACTTCTTGTATTTTTGACCGTATCGTTACGTCGGCTGGAAGTTGTTGTTAGCGCATGATAAAGCGACATCACATAATATAAAAATGGCGCATAACTGCCTACAAACATTTTTTTTTAACAAAAGTAGTGGAAGACCGAAGAAAGTATGGACGGATCGTGTGAAAAAGGATATGCTTAAGAAGGGAGTGAATTCAGGGCAGTACACCCGCCGAGGAGAGCACGGACAAAAACTATTTTCTCGAAGCGCTTCGGGGCACTTTTGACACCCCTGTCACTTCGTTGTGGATAATGATAGCTTGAAATTTTGAACATCAATAGATATACCGGAATTCATTATATTGCCAAAATATCTTTTAATTATATCTAGTAGTTTGCAAATTATAGCTAGTTGAAATCTTCACTTTTTTACACAAAGGCGTGTTTAATGATAATTTAAAGGCACTTCCAATGGTGCTACAAACTTGAAATTTAGAATTTAGTCAGCGCTTTGTCTATAAATTTAGAAGCAAATGAAAAATATTGAAATTTATTGATTTAAAAAAAAATATATTTTCATAGAAAATATATCAAAACCCATGTAACTTCGTTATAAATAAAGATAGACGTTTGAAATTTTTAACATAAATATAGATGTCATGCACCTTGTTATAAACCCAAAATCATACTAATCATACTATCATACTAATATTATAAATGCGAAAGTTTAGATGGATGGATGTTCGTCATAGTTTGTAGTCTAAACGGCTGAACGGATTTCGATGAAATTTGGTATAGATGTAGAAGGATAGCCTGGAAGAACACACAGGCTACCCGCTTTTGTTTCTTTTTAAATTCTACTAGGACGGAGTCGCGGGCGAAAACTAGTAATTTATAATTATAGTTTGTAGTTTACGAAATATCATCAATTGAATTCTTTGCATTTTCTAAGTCTACTCATAATTCTATTGTTACTTAAGGTACTTGCTAGCAGGCCCACAAATTCGAAATTTCGGATATAGAAGTCAATGTATAATTAAAGTGAAAATCCAGATATGTATTTATTAGTTTTTAATATAGAAAAAAAAATTTTAATAAAAAAAGAAACCCGACTTCCAAACAAAATACACTAAAAACAAAATGTTCTCAAAAAATAATACACTAAAAAGTAACGAAATAATTTCTTGTAAATAGTAAACCTCCCTTATTGTAGCCGTTATGTCTATATTGTACAATTATTATTAGTTTGAAGTCGGTGTCAGTCAATGTAGATTCATTAGATAAACGTTACTATACTTTAAATTGTCAATTGTTATGATAAAAATGTAGAAAGCATTACGTGGAAACATCACTGCATACCTCGGCTGACACCGACATCAAAGTAATAATAATTGTACAATATAGACATAACGGCTACAATAAGGGAGGTTTACTATTTACAAGAAATTATTTCGTTACTTTTTAGTGTATTATTTTTTGAGAACATTTTGTTTTTAGTGTATTTTGTTTGGAAGTTGGTTTTGTTTTTTTATCAAACTAAAATACGTTATTCTCGCAAGTGCAAGCAAGTGGTGTTATTTCAAAATAATAGCGTCGTGTAATTGCCAAAGTTCCATAATACACAGTAAAATGACTAGTTATTATGACATATGCACCCTTTAATAGGGAAAGCGAGACTCGGCAGTTTTTTATTTAACTATACTAATATTATTAAGAGGAAAGATCTGTATTTTTGTATGTATTAACATAACTCAAAAACTATTGGACCGATTTTAAAAATTCTTACACCACTAGAAAGGAAATTTATATGTTAGTAACATAGGCTATATTTTATTATTTTACTAATATTGAGGAACCATTAATAAACAGCGTGTTACTGAAACCCGGCGTTAAAAAATCACTATGTTATAACTATTCTCGGCTTACGCTGCCTAAACCGTTAGAGATATATAAAACTGATGTACGAAAGTGTTGTAGATCTCAAAAAGTTCTACAGAAAAGTCCGCGATGGGATATATCAATCTTTAACGGTTTTCTTACAATAACCACTTTTTTGTTTACAAAATGAATTAAACCGCACGCTATTCGCGGCGTTCTTTTATTGGTTTCAATATTAATCCCTATCCAAATAAATGCGTTTGTTGTATATTTAAATTGGACTAATAGTTTAGAAGATATCGCAAACACAAACAATAAGGATAACCGAAAAATCAGCTCACAAGCTACCGGGCTTGGAAAATTGGAATCTGGCACTACTAAGTTAATTCTTTAGGTGATAGATTGAAAAAAGGGGCGAACGTAAGTTTTGAAGTTTAAAAACTCCACACGGGCGAAGTCGTGGGCAATATTTTTTATTTTTTGTGGGATTAAAACTTTCTTCAGTCGAAGTCCCAGACTGAGAAGACACAAGTCTGGTGACTGCGGGATAGCAGCCTATTTATTATCTATTTATTCTTGTCATTTGTAAGTTGTATATTATTGTTCTTATTCGTGTTCATAATCCAAGAATTCAAATGGTATATTTACTTTTTGGAGCCTCTCCTCATGTTTACAGAAATGTTTTTCTAAGTCTTCTTGAGGGAAGGGTGGAGTTTCATCGCCGCTCGAGGTGTGTTTTGCGCCTGCAAATTAAAAAAGTCCAGCAGTTCGAGCGAGTCTCAGTGAACACCTCACTTAATATTCTCTATTTCGACTCGAACCCCTGCCGATTCTTATCATCAACATGCACATTGCTTATCATAATATATTGTATTCATTTTCCAGTGACATTGAAAACCCTGAATAATAAGCATCGATCTGTAAAATGAAAAGGTAAAGGAGCAAGACATAGACAATTTATTCGCATTTGACACTGTTTATACGGCGAGCGCAGATTGTATCAGACCCGTGTCTCAATTTGCATGTCCTCAGACATGCTCCGGTTTTTTGTTCGAGGTAGCCTTGAATATTATATTAATGTTTTACGTCATACTTTTTTTTAAATATTTTTTACACGAACGTAGCAACAAAAAAGGATGGTCTACCCTCTATAAATGTACATTAACAATATAGTGCATATCAATTTCTTTTCAGACATGTCGTCTCGCTGCATCTTTCATTCTCATCTCAACTTGTAAGTGGCGTAGCCAGGGGGGTGGGGCAAAGGAGGGCATCTTGGCCCGGGCATAGCACCAATGGAGCGCCAAATAGTCCGCGAAAAAAAAATATTATAATTGATTCCTGGAAACTGTATTAAAATTATGTGCCAATACAAATGTATTAGTATGTTACTTCGGAAATAAAAAGGTACACTACGGTTTTAAACCACACTGTACTAATACTATATCTGTAACTAGCTGCTGTCCGCGACTTCATTCTTGTCGATTGAAGGGCGGATTTGCCAGCCGGCCAAGTAGGCTGTGCTGGAGGGCGACAATTTTAGAGGGCGGCAATATTCTCTCACAGAAAAAAAAGTAAGTAAATACCTAAGCCTGCATTAGCTGCTTGCGCAGGCGATGTTTTGAAGTCGTTAAAACTCGGCGTTGGCGGCTCTCAAGCGACAAACGCTTTAAAAGCACTCCTGTTACGTTCCCCCAATACGCAAAATGCAACACTGCGCGATAAAAAAGTGTCCCGTTGTACAAGCGCTACCGTATGAACAAATACATGGAAATGAATTTGTTTGATTTGTACTAACCAAATTGAATTAAATCTGCTGCGAACCTACGACGTAACATAAATAGTTAGCAATATATGTAATATAATATAAACAGTTTGTTTTAGACACTAATTGCCATAAAATGGCACTACTTAAATGTTAAGTACACGACAGTGAAAATTACATTCAAATCAGTTAAGCACTTTCCGAGATTCGCGAGATTGCGTTCCTGCAGAGATTCCGCGACCCTCGCGATCACACGCGACGTTTTCGAATGGGGGAGCGCCAAGAAGGTATTGTGCCCCGGGCGCCAGATAAACTCGCTACGCCACTGCAACTTGTAATAATGTTTCTCATAAGAGTTCATGTTGCAATATCAGGTCCATCTCCTATTTATGATAAGGGCACTAATCACTTCAGCGATTGCATATCGGTTTTACTCATTGTTTCTTCGACCTTTTGAACTGCGAACCAGTGAAGTAAAATTTTGTCAAACATGTATTTTATCAGTGCTCAGTGAGGACTAAGGAGAGTGCGAACATGTGGCAGATGGATAGTACTCGTAATGACGTATTAATGATACACATATCACACTTACACCAGCCTGCTGGTTTCCCCAACTAAATCCCGTTAAACCAGTATTTCAATCCCCTCGAACGAACTGTTTGTTCCCGGACGCGCAAAAGACCGTGGACCGTGGAACTATTAGGAAATGAGGTACATACGAGTAGGTAAAGAAATGCTGAATAAAGTAAATCTGTTAAAACCCTTTTAATACACTAAACTATAAACATAAGTACCACGGGGTTGAAAAAAATGTTTTTTAAATCATTTTATTAAATTAATAAACATTTTAAAAAATGTGTTAACCCTTTGAAAGTGATAGCAAAGTTTTTTGATGTATGTAATATGTGGTAGAGTGGTACTGCTGCGTTTCGTCCGATGAGTGTGGTGGTGACGGTGGAGGAGACGCATAAGTAGGGAAAATATGCTTTTTATGTGCGTCTACTCCTCCGTCGATTTAGGGTAGGCAGCGCATCTACAATTGCGGACCCGATGGCGATCTTTGGGGGGGTTCGGGCGTCCCCGCAGTCTCCGCGTCAATCCCCCATAGGCATGGCTTATCTGATTGCGTTGTTGGGTTGTCGTCTCATTGCCTCGCTCGACTTCCTTCCCCTATCCATTCACCCCCTCCACATGTCTATGGGCAGCGGTCGCTTCGCCGTTTTGGCGGATTTAGGTGGCCGCTTGCTCGTTAACCACCATATTGTATAAAAAAATGTTGCGTTTGCTCAGGAAATTATGCGCATAAATTATAATTGCGGTGAAATATGTAATTACGTTGACGTCCATAATATCAATCAGTGGCGTACAAAGAGTTAAAAAAGTGCTTAACTAAACAGTGTCTAGCTACTTATATTTTTTGAGGTAAAACAGGAAGTGCAAAAGAATCGTTTCAGTATTGGTCCGTAATCAGTTTACGTGTAAAAAATGTCGCATATTTACATCGGCCAACACCGACTCCGAAATAAAAATATCTAGACAATAAAGCTATAACACATCAAATAAAAGCATTTCCTGTCTTTCCAAGTAAGTGACGAAATTATGTTGTTACTTTTAGTGCACTTTGTTAAAGTTGTTTCGTTTCGATGTCAGTTTTCTATTTTAGTTGATTTCTTTGTTTTATTGTTGTGTAAATGTGTGTGTGAGTAAAGCTTACCGGTGTGGGGATGATAGGAGATCCAGAATTGATGAGCCAGCTTCCTGGAGTAGCGATGTCGAGGAGGTGCGCTAGTGTGCGGTAGAGGGCGGTGCGGTGCGACGGGGTACGGCGGGGGGTGACGGGGGGTGGCGGGAGGCGGCTGGTGGTAGCGGCGCGTGCACGACCGGGCGCTGCTCGGTGCTCTACTCTACTGATCGTGCTAAGCGCCTCACAATTTATTCATAGATGTTTATTTTGATGGCAACACATATACAGTATAAAGTTAGGTCTGTGCTATTGGCAAACGTCCAAATCTTTTTGTCCCTAAATCTCGCGCTTCGTGGACGATGTTAAGCAACACGTCCACACCAACTCGCGTTTGTACTGTTGTTATACACAACATTAATCTCAATTAAGTGCGCGGTATAACATACGCCCGCCCCCCACCCCCTCCAACATGTCCGAACACATTTTTGTCGAAGAGCTTTAGAGCACTTTTGCCGTCCTAGTATCTTCGTTGTTGATAACGTTAGGAAAGAACATTGTTTTGTAATTACACCCTGTAACTAGTTTACAAATTATACGTGATTGAAATAAAAATAGTAAAAACATAGCCTATGGTTACTCTAAAAATACAAATCTTTATAATATTAGTATAGATTAACCTTAAGGTTACTGAAGCCAAAAAAGCGGTTAACCGCTAGAGATGTAAAAAAATGTGATGGAGAACTGAAGGTTAGCAGTGGCATATCTATGTCTTTTACGGTTTTTTTTACAATAGCCACTTTTTTCTTTAGAAAAATTAAAGGTAGACGATACTGCAATCTGCAATTGCCAATGTCTATGGACAGCAGGCGCCTCCGATATTTCGGTGAATTTAGGTGGCCGGTTCCTCGTTTGTCACCACGACAATTAAAAAAAACATACAGACGAATTGACCTCCTTCTTTTGGGAAGTCGGTCAAAAAGTAGAAGGGAAACTTCAACGGACAAGTGGAAAAACGAATAGCAACAAAATTTTAACTTGAGGTTTTACGGGAAGGTTTTAAAATTGGCCGAGTATAATAACATTTTATGTGTGTTACGGCATAACTCCGCCGCTAGTGGACCGATTTTGATATATATTTTTTTATTCGAGAGGTAGTGCTTGCAGGTGGGTCCCATTTTTAACCGACTTCAAAAAGGAGGAGGTTCTCAATTCGTCTGTATGTTTCTTTTTTTTTTATCTGTGTTACGGCATAACTCCGCCCCTGGTAGACCCATTTTGAAAATTCTTTTTTTATCCGAAAGGTAGTGCTTGCAGTTAAATAGTTTAGCTCAAAATTGCGTGACGAAATTTGGTGTCTTTTTTGCTTTCTATGCTTCCGTAGCCTAAACTATAAGACTTACACAAAAATTATGTATGGAAGAATTGTAGCCCTTTAAATTTGCTAAATAAAAGTCCGCGATAGCATATATCTATCTATTAAGGTTGTCGCACGCCGTTTGTTTCGCGAAAACCGTCAAATAAAGGCAATCGACTTCATTTAAAACGCTTTTATTCTTATTTGGTATGAATCCTTATCCAAATAAATATGTTTTCACGATAGAGTACTGTTATGCCTATATTGTACAATTATTATTACTTTGAAGTCGGTGTCAGTCAATGTAGATTCATTACTTAAACTTTACTATACTTTCAATTGTTATGGTAAATATGTAGAAAGCCTTACGTAGAAATATCACTGCATACCTCGGCTGACACCGACATCAAAGTAATAATAATTGTACAATATAGACATAACAGCTACAATAAGGGAGGTTTGCATATTTAAGGAATTATTTCGTTACTTTTTTGTGTACTGTTTTTTTGAGAAGATTTTGTTTTTAGTGTATTTTGTTTGGAAGTCGGTTTTGTTTTTTATAAAAAAAATTATTTGTTTCTCAATTTTTAGTAAATCTAGACATCGCAGTATGATAATCACTAGCTTTCAAACAAATAATGAGTTATCTAAATCGATTATCTAAGAAATTAAGTAAATAACTAATACATCGTTGCGATCATTCACTCATAATTCGGTGCGGCCGCGCGCCGCTGTTGCCCGTGAGTTTTAATATTTTGATAACTTCTAGAATCTTGCACAGAATTACATACTGTAAAAGGCAATTATAATCTACATATAATACTCTATCGTGAAAACATATTTATTTGGATAAGGATTCATACCAAATAAGAATAAAAGCGTTTTAAATTAAGTCGATTGCACTTATTTGACGGTTTTCGCGAAACAAACGGCGTGCGACAACCTTAATAGATAGATATATGCTATCGCGGACTTTTATTTAGCAAATTTAAAGGGCTACAATTCTTCCATACATCATTTTTATGTAAGTCTTATAGTTTAGGCTACGTAAGCAAAGAAAGCAAAAAAGACCCCAAATTTCGTCGCGCGATTTTGAGCTAAACTATTTAACTACGTCGTAGTCTTTGACTCCAAAAATCAAAGGTAATACTTGCAGGTGGGTCCCATTGCATGTTCATTTGCATGGTCCCAACTGCAAGCATTACCTTTCGGAAAAAAAAGAATTATCAAAATCGGTCCACCAGCGGCGGAGTTATGCCGTAACACACATAAAAAAAAATAAAAAAAACATACAGACGAATTGTGTACCTTCTTTTGGGAAATCGGTCAATTAATAGTAATAATAAATTAGTATAGTCTTACAATTATTAGTTACTCACAGATAAATTACCTTTCTAATGGTGAAATAATTTTTTAAATCGGCCTAGTAGTTTTTGCGTGAATCAAATCGATTACTCTACTACCTACTCGGATGTAGAAGATTCTCTAAAGAAAATTATTATTCTATTAACAACACATTCATTCAGATTTGTATCGAAATTCATCGAAGATTCTAGTTTCCATAATTTCATATTGATAAGGATATAAAAAATGTCATAAAAGTAAAAACATGACAGCTATAGTCAAAAAAGGATGTCTAGCCCGGCATAAGAGGCGCTTCTATCGGTTGGTTTCTGTCAGAGTAAATATGTAAAACCTATTTGCACATAGAAAATGGCATAAAAAGAGGTCGCTATAGTTTGTCTAAATAATTTAGATTAGTTTGATAAATGACGCATATGAAGTATCGAATTCAATTTGTATGAAGGTAAATGCCATACTTAATATACAGGTATCGTAGTGACGAAACAAACACGCATAGCGAACAATTTTGAACTATCGATATTCGGTTTGAATAATTATCGAACTCGACTAAAATTATTATTTTCTTATTAACTAATTTATAGGACAATTCTAGTATTGATTATAGTGTAGAGAATTTAGCGATGACAGAATTAATAGCGAAATCCAATTCGATTACGTACAGCTGTAGTAGTAATAAACATTTATTTACTCTCATTATTTGTTATGGTCATTATTAATTTGAGAATTCATAAGTTATAACTATAAATCTATCAATTCCAACTTCTATGAGAAAAAAAATCGAAAATCGATAAGATTCATGACTGATTTTACACAACCCATCCCTACTAAATTTGAAGTGAATTGTCAAACTAATCTAAATTATTTAGACACACTATAGTAACTAGTAAGCTATATAGTATAACTTTGGTATAACTTGTTTACTTTTGCACACCGGGTCCGATAATTTGTCTGCCCATATAGTACGAAAAGAATCTTGTGAGCCTTTTTTTTGTAGGATGGCGCTAGTGAGCCGCCGTAATTTAGTTTGACTTACGCCCAGCAGCCGAACAGAAATCCTTGTTGGGCTCTACTTAGTTATACATCGGCAGTAGGGATGGGCGTTGATTCAACGATCACGCCAAATCAATTGTTAGCTCCCTTCAATATTTCATCCTCTTGTACATTTTGGTTTAATTAATTTAAATTGAACAATAAACATCTAAGGAGTCACTAATCAAATTTTCTCTTCACCACCAGTCTTCGGGTCTTTATAGTATCTATGATTAACTAGATGACAAAAACAAAGAGGCATAAAATTACACTAGAAAAAACATAACAAGATAAATGTACCCTGTCCCTTATTGTTATAATTAATTTGACAAATTACGAGGGATTGTTTTATAAAATCGGCAATGATCTTTTCAACTTTCGATTGTTACTCTCATAGAAGTTGTAATCAACAGATTCACAGTTATAGTGTGTGAACCAAAATAAAAAGAATTGCTTCTACATTTATTAACATAAAAGAAAATCATTTTTGAAAACGTGTTTGCAAATTTTATGTTTATAAAAAATTATATCTATAGGCAAATAATGATTTGTATGGTTTATTGCATAACAGATAATTGAATACTGCAGGAGCCAAGGCTCCCATGAAATGTAACTTAATTGATGTACAACAATATGCTTTATTTATTTATTTAATAATCTTCAATATTTAAACAAAAAAAAAACCGATGAGGAAAACGTTTTTGTGTTCACTAAGCACCGAAACGTTGGAAATCACTCACATGCCGTTACACCTAAGACCACCGATAATTAAGAAGTACTTAATTCCCGGAGATATAAAGAAATTACTTGAATACTTTAAAATGAAGCGAGCTACAGATGTGTTAGCTCTTTTTCAAAAATCTATTTTTATCACTCACTAACAGCTAATGTACTCTGTGCGCTCACCACTGCCCATCTCTAGTACAAAGATGTCTACTGTTAAAGCTTTGACGCCAGTAGTCTGTAATTGCTGAATTTTGTTAAAGGATTTTCCGGGTTTTTACTAATATTTTATTGATTTTTAGCGTTGTGTAGCTGCTACTTCATTTTTATGTTAGTTCTGAGTGCTCTATTCTGGATTTAATTTGATTTATATAGTGAGATACTGTTGGGTACGTTCTATCGATTATAATTTTAGGTGCGCATTAACGATATGTCAGAATAGAAAAAAGTAGGTGGTCTTAAATACGTTCTGAAGATGTAATTGGGATTTTTAGTTTAATTATGTGCAAAAACATTGGAAAGAGATGTCAGAGTTTTGTGTAATGTGCCGACTGCTAGAACTGTAGGGTGTGTAGTGTGCGACGGCCGGTGGGCATCTTAAGGATGAGTAATCGCACCACTGCCAATGAAAAGAAGTTCTTTCATAATTCAAGGGAACGAAATAGCCCTAATCAGACGGAGACGCAAGATAGCTCCCGTTCTTTCCCATTCGACCACATCTACGCACGCCAAGTCGATAGTGCTGAGGCAATACCAGTTCAGCCAGAGAATGCGGAGGAAGGCGCCCCGAGTGCTACTGCAGACAATGATATAGGGACTGCAGCTAATGTTCTACCTAGCAACTTGATTACTACACCTACATACACCCCTCATTCCCAAAGCACTGAATGGAGGCCGGAGAGACAGGAGGAAAATGCAGAGGCTAATTACCAACAAGCTATTGTAGAAGCCCCTGGAGGCTCAGCGCATGTTAAAGAAGAAAGCACAGCGACAATATCTTTCCACGACGAGGACACATTACATTTGTCTCCTCAGCGCCCCACTGTTGAACCCATAGCTGCAGCTCCCAGCTCATCGGCGGAAACCAATGCGGCAACACAAAATGTGATAACTATTTGTGCTTCGAACCAAACTGCTAGCAGACCTGAGCAGTTAGATGAGTCGATAGAGTCACCAAACGAGTTCATAACAGTAGATGACGATTTAGATACAGACAAAGTCAAACAACTCTCTGAAAGATTATTGGCAGTCTATGCACGTATGAAGAACTCTGAAAATAGGGCTGTGCAACCAGCGCCATCAGACTTTACATCGCAACACGATGCACCCCCGATCCCCGCGGTGGCGGGTGCGGAACAATTGTCGCAGGCTTCTGCTTCGGAACCGCCTGCCGCTCCGGAGAGTCATGATAATGAAGTAGAATTGTTTAGGAGGCTCGGCTTTGACCGAGGCTCAAGTGAAATTGTGGACATTAACCATCTGTCGCAGAGCTTTGTGCTGACAAACCAGTTCAAGCAGCTGAGGGAGCTGCTGGTGTACCATCTAGACCTCATACAGAATCTGAACGACACCATTACATCCACTACCAGGTTGTACCAAGATCTAAAGGAAGAAAATGATACTGTAAGTGAATTATTGTTCATTATTTCCTGTCCTCATTGTACACTAGCACACTAGATAGATTCTTTCTTGCATCTCAATGGAATGGATGTACTATATACTGACACTGTCTGTATGGAATTAAAATAAATTAAATAGAGGCCTATGTGTTTATTGCAACAAGATCTACTGAGCTATACTGGAGATACATAGTAACAAACATCCATCTATCCATCTAATCTCTCATATTTGTAACATTAGTAAGATAACCAGAATTGTGGAAACTAAAATGAGCTAATCTCTTTATACTAAACTAATAATTCATCCAAAAGAATAACCTCACAAAGGGTTATTGTGAGAAAATTGTAAAATGTAGAGATCACTGACTTTTAGAAACATTTTTGAGATTAACAGTTCTCTTGTACATCATTGTTATGGAATATATAATATATGGAATGGTTTAGCTTGCATAAGCCAAAAAGTTTGTTTTGATTCTAGTGTTAGGTTTAGTCATACACTTGGACAATTATAGTATGAAAAATGAAAGATAATAACTATTGTGAAAGCTTAGGACTGATTCATTTTATTTCAAACTTGCTAAACACTATCATTAAGCACTATAAAACAGTGTATGTGAATATTAATATATTTTTAATTTGCCATTGGATTTAATATATGGAGATGTTAAGATGCTTGTTAGAGTTTGTCTAAACTGCTGAATATATCTCGATGAAATTTGGCGAAGATGTAAAGGGTAGTCTGAACGGAGTCACAGGCGAAAGCATAATATATTACACTTGCTTTCAGCTCAAGAATGTAATAAAACGTAAGGCGCTACCCGGCAGCCCTCAGTTTGCGTTGAGCCACGCGGGATCACGGCACGCGGCAACCACCTCCACCATCACCACCACCGTCACATCCAGCGCCACTTCCACCCTTAGCTCCATACTCTCCCCAACGAGGCCTCATAGCCCCTATGAGGTAAATTTACCACTGGCTAGTCTCCTTGTACTGGCTATATCCCTCTATATATAGTTATGAGGGATTCTGGCCAGGCTGGCATAGGTCTGGCAATGGTCAGCAAAGCCAGACTTTTGTAAGGCTCCAGTCTGCTTTGTTGTATAGTTGAATTCATTGGAAATGAGAAAAGACCTTTGCACATTTGACTGGCTGACAATAGTATCATTTATTGTCTTTTTTTAATAAGTCTGTGATCACAGCTGTATTATATAAAGGTGAAATTGTTAAGATAACTTGATATAATTTCTCTTTCAAATTGAATTTGTATGAGTATGTGTTATTGCTATATGAACTGGTGGTAAGATTAACTTATATTTCTCTTTTATTTTATTTTATTTCAGACAGCAGTTTCACATCGCGACACAGCGACCATGAGGAGATTGTTGGCCACCGGGCGGCCAGATGTGGCCAGATTATCTGCTGCAGGTAATGAGACATTTTATAAACTTTATACATATCTTACTAGTATTCATTCACTTTCAGATTTCTTTAAACATTTCATTGATTTTACCATAGTATAAAATAATACTGCTTGTAAATTATTATGTTACCTGTCTTTAATTTCTTAATATTGAAATGTTTGTAAAGGCTGTTTAGAAGCAACAGGGAGTGTACTAATGTTACATAATGATTATGTTTACTAAATATGTTATGTTCATTGTATTAAAAGCAGTATTTTGTAGTTATAAATAAACAAAAATTATATTTCTTTTACCGGTAGGTCATTTAATTTGCATGTAGTGTCATTGAAACCTTTAAATGTAAACTTTGTAATCGTAACATAACGAATCACATTTTATCTTTGCCACTCACAAGCAACAACAAGGATAGTTGAAAGAATATCCTTCTTTTTAAAATTCAATTTCGTGTTACGGACAAAACTTTTGTTCCAATGGAAACTAAATCCATCAAAGAAACTCACCAAAGAGAGATTCATTATTGGTGGAGAGTTATTTAACTAGCAACAAGTATTTATGTGCACCGGAGTTGAGGAACATGTGAATATCTTTGTAAGTAACAAACACTTTGTACTAATGATCTATGATACAAACAAAAGTCGTTGCATTATTTCATTTGCATATTTAGAAATACATATTATATATATCAAGGAAATGTTAATAGTCGTATTTTATATATTGCAGATGAGGATCTGGAGATAATCTTAGGGTGATGATGCCATGTGTGCAGCTATAAAGGGATGATAATATTTGTATTGTAAACATCCCTTTCAAGAAAAGACCATGAAAAATAACTTTCAGATGCAAGTAACAGTGCATGTGACCATGGACAGAAATTGCTAATTTAACATACCAGATTTAACCTTTAAAAATAATAATAAAGTTTATGTGATGTTGGTAAAAGATATAAAAAAATAAGAAAAATCTCTAACTCTTTTATAAATTAAACTCCTTTATTATTATATTAGCAATAGATAAAATGTAAATAAAAGTACATGTTATTAATATGAATGAATTTTATTTCCTGTTTTACAAAGTTCCTTGGGTACAAAACCACTTATTGACAGATGGGTTTTTCTCATTTTTAGGTAAGAAGCAATAACAATGTTATCATAAAGTTTTCCTAAAAATATTGTTGATGCAAGCAAGTGGCTTCAAAAATATAACTTACACATCTTATTACTATCTTTGTATAAATTTAAATTTTTCAACATTCTCTTGACATTTTCAACATACTTTGACAGGCCGCGACGTTGTATGCGCGCGTGTGTATGTGTGTGTGTATTGATCATGTGCTTGGTCATTTTTACTTACGTGTTTTTTTGTTAAAGTTGTGTTTATGTATGGTTTATTTACATAATAAAGGCAATTCCAAAAAGTAGGTCACATCCCCATTGCATTCACTTGACGGAATATGTTATAAACGTTGTATGCAACTCACAGTTTATTTGCAGAAACAGAAGACGGGTCCTATTCATATTAAGAACTTACAACTACTTACAAAAGTTATGTTACGTATGATTATATTATGTACCTTAAACAAATTGCCAGCGATTATTTATGTAAGCGTCAAAGGAGATCATTTATTACACACCACGCTATTGTCATGCCATGAATCGAATATGAAATTCATTCTTTGAGAACTTAAGACCGATCATAGTAAGTTTGAAATAAAAAATGATTTATTTGTATTGCCGTTCAATACATGTTCATTTGGTGGAAAACATCAAAATGAACGTCGTCACCATGTTAATAAGTGAATCCATCTATCAAACGCGTGAATTTTATGTTGTTAGACAGTAAATTTTTGTTCAATTCTCAATATGTTCGCTTCTAAAAATTATATCACCACCAAGGTCAACTCACCGAAAACAACAACAAAGAACAACAATTTCTGTCGGGGCCCGAGTCCCGTAGAAAAAAGTAAGATCTTTATTAATATAGTATAATGTCTCACGAAAGTTTTAATAATTTAATAATGTTATTGCAATGTAAAATGACCTCGCAATGAATGTGGTGTTTTTGAATTTGGACAAAGCGATCTGAATATTAGTTTATCGGCCATAAAGCAATAGATTTGAATAAGGTGGCGTAGCGATGTACTCGCAAATAGCTGTCAATGGTGGCGGAGAGGTGGTTGCGGCGAGCTGGCGGCGTGCTGGCGCCTCCTATAACTGTGGCTCTTGCGAACGCATTGTTATTTCACCCGCTCTGCTTTTAATGTAAACTTGTGCATTCTGCAGCTACACCAGAATATACATACAACTTGTGTTATTTGAGTTTTAAAGATTTTTGCTGTGCACCCAACTATCCTATTTGTTTTGTTTTTTGTAATTTGTTTGGAATTATGTGTCTTTTAAGAGTGTTTGTGTTTTATTTATATTGAAAAAAAAAGCATTGCGATTTATAATACAGGGTCTTTCAACAAGGACGGGTTGATGTTAAAATTGAACAAAACAAGATGTGTTTGAAATATTAACAATATTTATTTTTTTATTTGAAAGGCCCATTTATGCCATTATGGTTGCAATATGACATCGTTTAAATATCCGGCCCAGCTTCGTATGGTGGCACGAATCCGAGAGGTCCAATTTTTAATGACTGCTGCATAGATCCGGCTGAATCTGAGCGATGGCATGCGTTATGTTGGCTTTCAGGGCAACGGTCGATTGTGGTTTATTGGTATAGACCTGCGACTTCAGGAAACCCCACAAGAAAAAGTCTAGCGGAGTCAAATCACACGATCTTGGTGGCCAATTCACGTGACCTCTGCGAGAGATAACCCTACCCTCAAACCGTTCATGCAGAATGCCCATTGTATCGTTCGCAGTGTGGCAAGTAGCACCATGTTGCTGTAACCACATGTCGTTCACGTCCATATTGTTCAATTCAAGCCAAAATAAATTGTTTATCATTGATCTGTAGCGCTCGCTGTTCACGGTAATGGCTTCGCCAACGTGGTTTTGAAAGAAGTACGGTTCCATGATACCGCCAGACCTAAATCCGCACCAAACAGTAACTTTTTGTGGATGCATTGTCACCTGGTGAACCTCATGTGGTTTGTGGTCATCCCATATCCGGCAATTTTGCTTATTAACAAAACCATTCATCCAAAAATGGGCCTCGTCATTAAAGATTATTTTTCGGCCAAAATGCGCGCAACGTTTGCACTAACGAACACTCCTTTTGATAATAAAGTTTTATCTATTATAGCTGTTCGCGTGCGGATTCATCCGCGTGGAATTATATAAACTTTATTTTATTGTTTACATTTGTCAAATTATCAATAGCAAATGTCAAAATGACATGACATGACATGACAAACCTTAGCAATATTTCTTTCTTGATGTTGGCAGCAACTTATGGTCTCTTTCCCACATTAGGGTTTTTATCCAATATTTTTACCCCCTAAGTTTAATGTCGTGAAAATATATAGCCTAAAGCATGACGTAAGTGTAGGGCTTTTTATTAAAAAAAAGTATTATTCAAAAATATGTTGTAATTGCTGACATCTTGGGCAACAAAGAAGTGTGTGTTATTATAATGTGTGTTATGCTTTATTATAATAGTATAGATTTTTTAAGTTAAAGATGCCGCCTAAACAATTTTGTTTGGCCGCTACAGATTATTAACATCGACCCGTCCTTGTTGAAAGACCCTTTACAATCGACGTTGCCTCCCTTATTGTACGTGTGCACGGTGCCGGTTCACTCTATAGTTTTTGATAAGGTTCTCTAGTATGTATTATATTACGTTCGCATTTCTAAGGAGTCATTATTTTATATTCATATATAGGTAACGGTAAAAATTACGCAGCGGGGAGGAATGTCAATCACCGGTTGTTGTTGTGGTTTGTAAGGAGTTCCGAGTCCGAGGAGGTACCCGGCGGCGCGCGGCGCGCACGTGCCGGCCACGTGCACGCTCACCTCCAGCTCCGCGACCTCCACCTCCTCCGCGCTCTCGTCGCGGCTCGCCCTGCCGCCCCCCGCACCCGTCGAGCCCCCCGCCGCACCCGCCGAGCCCCCCGCTGCACCAGCCGAGCCCCCCGCCGCACCCGCCGAGCCCCCAGCCGCACCCGCCGAGCCCCCAGCCGCACCCGCCGAGCCCCCAGCCGCACCCGCCGAGCCCCCCGCTGCACGCGCCGAGCCCTCGGCCGCACCCGCCGAGCCCCCCGCCGCACCCGCCGAGCCCCCCGCCGCACCCGCCGAGCCCCCAGCCGCACCCGCCGAGCTCCCCGCTACACCAGCCGAGCCCCCCGCTGCACCAGCCGAGCCCCCCGCTGCACCAGCCGAGCCCCCCGCTGCACCAGCCGAGCCCCCCGCCGCACCCGCCGAGCCCGCCGTTGCCCCCGACGCCTCACAGTAAGTCTACTTTACGTTCTTCATCGAACTACTTCGCCCCTTTGCTTATATGAAGAAGATAGAAATCGAGGGAGCGTCACCTGGCGATTGTAAACCGACCGGTCGCTCGAACCGAATGTTTCCTAGCTACAGAATTATAAAATGTTATTTGAGTATGAATTGTTTAACAGTTCTGCGTCGGCGACACGATCCGGCCGTGGGCGCGTCGGCCGTTCCCAGAGCGCCAACAAGCGCGCCTCCAAGCCCGCTGCCTCGTCCGCCGCCTCGTCCGCCGCCTCCGCCGCCACAACCAGTGGTCAGTCTTCATTTGCGATGTCTATGATTTGGAAGCATAGTAAACATCTAACACTGGGCATGTCATATTGCTCAAATTACATAACATTGATCTAAAAAATTTACTTAAGATGAAAAAAAAAATCACTGTTAAAGCAATGCTTTTCTCCTTTTTACCCAACTACATTCAGTAAGAGTTGCATCATTTGTGTAATGTCAACGTTAATTTCAGGAAAATCGCGCGGAACGCGCTCTTTCAGTGCTAATAAGAAGCCGAAAACGAAGAGCTCGTACGCTGAAGACGAGGATGACCCCTTTAGAATGACTACGAAATTCGGCTCGTTGTCGGACCGTCTACAGCTCATAGACACCACCCCCACCGGGGAAGACCCCTACCAGCTGGGGGAGGCCGACATGAGGGAGCAGTCCCCCATCCCCAAGCTAATGCTGCAGAAGTCGAGCCTCAGCAGGAGGAAGATGGGCGCCGCCATGAGTACCGCCACAGCCACCAGCACCGTCACTGGCACAAGCACCGGCCCCGGCATAACCACTACCTCTAGAACTGGTGTGACTACCGGTACTGGAATGTCCACTAGATCTGATACCGGCGTGGCCACCGGCTCTAGGAGGGCCAGTAACTCTGGCAGTGGGTTGGCAACCGGCACCGCCATAGGCATGACCACTAGCTCAAGCACCGGCGTGACCACCGGCTCCAGCACGGCCACTAGGTCCAACTTTGGCCTGGATAATGACTCTGACACAGGTGTGGCTAGCGGCTCTGACATAGGCAGGGCCACCGGCATCGGCAGGGCCACCGACATGGGCGTGGCCAGCGGCTCCGGCATCAACAGGGCCACCGGCAGCAACAGGGCCACGGCAGCAACAGGGCCACCGGCAGCAACAGGGCCAACCGGCAGCAACAGGGCCACCGGCAGCAAGAGGGCCACCGGCAGCAACAGGGCCACGGCAGCAACAGGGCCACCGGCAGCAACAGGGCCACCGGCAGCAACAGGGCCACCGGCATCGGCAGGGCCACCGACATGGGCGTCGCCAGCGGCTCCGACATCAACAGGGCCACCGACATGGGCGTGGCCAGCGGCTCCGACATCAACAGGGCCACCGGCAGCAACAGGTCCACCGGCAGCAACAGGGCCAACCGGCAGCAACAGGTCCACCGGCAGCAACAGGGCCACCGGCAGCAACAGGGCCACCGGCAGCAACAGGGCCAACCGGCAGCAACAGGTCCACCGGCAGCAACAGGGCCACCGGCATGGGCGTGGCAAGCGACTCCGACATCGGCAGGGCCACCGACATGGGCGTGGCCAGCGGCTCCGGCGTGGCCTCTGGCTCCGGCATCGGCAGAGCCACCGGCATCGGCAGGGCCACCAGCTTTGGCATGGCCAGCGGCTCCGACATCAACAGGGCCACCGGCAGCAACAGGGCCACCGGCATCGGCAGGGCCACCAGCTTTGGCATGGCCAGCGGCTCCGACATCAACAGGGCCACCGGCAGCAAGAGTGCCACCGGCAGCAAGAGTGCCACCGGCAGCAAGAGTGCCACCGGCAGCAAGAGTGCCACCGGCAGCAAGAGTGCCACCGGCAGCAACAGGTCCACCGGCAGCAACAGGTCCACCGGCAGCAACAGGGCCACCGGCATCGGCAGGGCCACCAGCTTTGGCATGGCCAGCGGCTCCGACATCAACAGGGCCACCGACATGGGCGTGGCCAGCGGCTCCGACATCAACAGGGCCACCGGCAGCAACAGGGCCACCGGCATCGGCAGGGCCACCAGCTTTGGCATGGCCAGCGGCTCCGACATCAACAGGGCCACCGGCAGCAACAGGTCCACCGGCAGCAAGAGGGCCACCGGCATCGACACTGGCTTTGGCTTAGGGATAGCCATGCCGGGTACCAGCACCGGCACCGTTACTGGCATGGGCAGCGGCTTGGGCACTGGACCGAGCGCTGGACCAAGCGCCGGACCGAGTAACGAGAAGAGAACGACCATATATGACACGCCCAGTTCCGACGACATGTCGATGTCCAATCTGAGGCCGAACAGGTATGTTTGTTTAGAGTTAACTTGAAGTCATCGTAACCGCCTCCTCGACTCTTCAAACAAAAAACATTAGTTTTTACATTTTAATTACACCTCCTCAAAGTCAAAGAAAGAAATATTATTTTATTCTTAAATATATATATTTTTATTTTGTTCTCGTGTGAGTTATTCCGAAAAAAGGGATAACGATACGAAAGCCCAAAAAAGAAACAAAAGTAAGTAGCCTATGTTGTATTGACCGCCGGGCTGAAGCGGTGTCCTTACGCCCTGGGTTCCTAAACCTTAAGGATGAGTTATAAAAACCAAAGTGGTAGCAAAATATGTTTATTCGAAAATCAGTAGGAAGATACAGTTTATAGGGTCGTAAGATTCGATGTACCGCGGAGTGCGGACGAAGGATAATAGGCACTAAAAGGACGGATGTAAGCAGAATACATGTGGCAGAAATGCGAATGTTAAGATAAATGTGTGGAGTAACACGAATGTATAAGATACGCAATTAGTATATTAGAGGAAGTTTGAGAGTAGCCCCAGTGGTAGAGAAGGTAAGGAGTAAAAGGTTAGCATGGTATGGGAATGTTATGAGGAGGAATAAATCGCATGTTACAAGGAGAACGTTAGTTATGAGTGAGGAGGTACACCGGTAGAGGTAGACCTAGAAAGAGATGGATGGATTGCGTGCAAGGTGACATGATCAAAAAGGGAGTGATGACTGAGATGACTGATAATAGACTTATTTGGAGGAGTAAAACCCGGTGGGCCGACCCTACGGGAGCAGGATAAGGTAGGGGAGATGATGATACACATTTCGGGTTATGTGCCTAATATGCAAACAACAACAGGAAACTAATAAATTAGTCGGTGCCGCGTCCTATTAATAATTAGTTAAAAAAGGACTATTCAAAAATATGTTGTGATTACTGACATCCTACATAACTAAGTAGTGTGCGTTTACGATTTATTATATTAGTATGGATTTGACGAAGGTAAGAAAATATAAACACACTTTTACCATTCTCATAGGCTCCATGAACTTAAGGGGGCCAGGTTGTACACGTATTTCCCGGAAGCGTGTCTTAAGTGTAGGGGTTTTTATTACAAGAATAATTCGATAATAAGCCGCGATCGCTGAAATCTCGCTTTATAAAGAAATGGGCGTTTACGCGTTTAATTTGTAAGTGTACAGCGCCATGTAATATAAAGCTACGCGTGAACCAAGCAGTATTATAGTGATGTAATGTATCGTTTCCAGGTACAGCCTTCGCAGTCCCATCTCGTATGCGAACATAACGGAACAGCCGCCGAGGACTCTGATGATGGAAGACCCCGACACGGAGTCGGAGGGCGCGTGGCGACCGAACGACAACCTCGACTTGGAGAGCCCTGGATACTTAGGTTACGAGGATCCGACGGTCGAGTTCATCAAAAATAATTTGGCAGTGATCGACTTCCAGCAAATATTCGGCTTCGCGGACCAACCGAGGCTGGCGGAAAATTTAAGGCCGTTCTACGATCTGAGGCCGGTGTACGATCCAAGGCCGGTGTACGATCCAAGGCCGGTGTACGATCCGAGGCCGGTGTACGATCCGAGGCCGGTGTACGATTTGAGGCCGGCGGACAACCCGAGACTGGCGGTGAATCCTAGGCCGACGGACGATCCGAGGCCGGCAGACGAGGGCGGCGAGGCGAACCCGACACCGCCGCCGAAAAAGAGGCGAAGGAGGAAGGGCGCCAGCGACAGAAGCGCGCCGACGTCACCGGCTTCTACGTCTCGGTCGGAGGCAGGCGTCGCTCCGCACTCCGAGAAGAGAAGGGGAAGAAAAGCCAGCGGAACTGCCGCAACCGCCGCGCCCGTCGCACCCGCCGCACCCGTCGCACCCGCCGCACCCGTCGCACCCGCCGCACCCGTCGCACCCGCCGCAACCGCCGCCGACTCCTTGAAGCGACGCAACGCCGCGAGGAAAAGGAAGATCCCAGCCACCGTCACATCGGCCACCATTGCGTCAGCCGCCGCCGAAAGCTCCGAGACGCCGACGGGGGGGACTTCTGCCGGTGCGTCGTCACCCGTTCCGGTCGACCCGACCGAACCGAACCCGGAAGGGAGCTCCCCACCGATTCGACCGAAGAAAAGGGGACGACAGACGAGCGTATCCGGTTCAACGTTGGGAGAATCGGCGATAAACCCGGACGAACGCAGATGCAAGGACCGTTCGTCGTCATTGATTAGCAAGACGAAAAAGGGGAAAGAGTGCCGGTGAAGCGTCGGACCCGCCGGAAGCGCCGCACTCGCCGAAGACATCCAAAAGGGGAAAGAGAAGGCCCCGGAACAGGACTGCGTCTTCTAATGATGAAATGCCGCTGGAGGCGTACAGCTCCACACATTACCCGTTGCCCCCGGACGCAGATATAGAAGACGACTGGTCGTACAGCGATAATCTTAATTTATCAATGTCGTTATATTCGATGCGAGAAGGCGGCGAAGATGCGGCAGAGCCCATGCCGACGACCCCCGAGAGGAGTGAGGGCGGACCCCCCCAAAGCGGGAATATGACAATCGATAACTCGTCGACGGATGTCTACAGCCCAAGAAACCGTTCTTTGCCTTTGTACGATGAGGCCCCGATGGAATACTCGGCGTTGTCGGCTACCATGACCAACTCCTCGCAATCGGCTCCCAGGAGGAGAACGGGAAGGCCGCGAAGTAGGAACACCTCGACGACCGGAGAGTTTCCATTCAACTTTTCCTCGCCCCCGTATAATGAGGCTTTAGACACGCCTGCACCGTCGTACTCTGCAGAATCCGGCAGTGTTGCGAAGTCCACGCGAACGAAATCCCGGAAGAAAAGGAGGGACACGCGAAGTGAGACCACATCGACGACCAGCCGATTGCCATCCAACTTTTTGTCGCTTCCGTATAGTGATGCTTTAGATCCGCCGACATCCGGTAGAGTAACTAAGACATCGCGGGCGACACCCAAGAAGAGAGGGGGCAACCCGCCTAGTACGGCCACGTCGACTAATGAGTTGCCATTAAACTTTTCGTTGCCCCCGTATAGCGAGGCTATAGAGCCGACGTATTCGGCGGATTCCGGCGGCCCGGCAAAGACCTCGCGGGTAACATCTAACAAGAGAGCAGGAAGGCCCCGAAGTAGGACCACATCGACGACCGGTCAATTGCCGGCAGACGCCTACAGCCCTGTGAGGAGCACCTCTACAAACTACTCCTTGCCTTTGGGTCTCGATGTACATAATGAATGGAGATATTATAGTAGCTCTTTAAATATATCGGAACCACTAACTTCGGCTGAATCCGTACGGGAGACAAAGCCCTCGCCGACGACACCTAAAAGAGGAAGAAGGCCCCGAAGTAGGACCACGTCAACTACCGACGAGGGAGAGATAGGACTAGACGCGTACAGCCCTGTTAGAGACAGCTCAACACTCTACCCGTTGCCCCCAGACGCGGACACGAGAGATGACTGGTCGTATAGCGACGATAATAATTTATCAATGTCGTTATATTCAAGACAAGAAGGTAATGAAGATGCAATAGAGGCCTTGCCGAAGACCCCCAAGAAGAACAAGGGCAGAACCCGAAGCCGGAATACTTCGACAAGCAATGAAATGGCCCTGGCTAGGGAGACTTTTGAGTTGGGCACGGAGTGGCCGGCTGGGGTCGCTGGGGCTGCTGGTGCCGCCGGTGCCTCTGGTGCTTCTGGTGCCGGTGGTGCTGAAGCGACAGGGGCGGTGACCGCGGCGCGCTCGCTGCCGGCGACGCCCAGGAAGGGACGCGGCCGGCCGCCCACCGGGCCCTCGCTACACGTGAGTACTACTCCTTACTTCACTGTTACGCTATACGATCGAACCCGACAACCGAATCAAAAGTTTTAAAGATCAATAGGGAATAGCAATATTCATTCATTTAACGGCGCACAGTGCGCTAAAATCTCCTCAAACGAAACAAAAGTGAAACTTTCGATTTTGTTTATATTTATTAGCTTCGAGATGTCGCCCGCAAACTTCGTTAGCGTGGAATTTAAAAAAAATGGTCGACTATAACATTCCCCCGTGCATCTACTTTTTACCAGCTACCTTCCAGTCAAAGTCCCGTCCAAATCGGTCCACCCGTTCCAGAGATAGCGGTCCGGTCGCCATTTTGACAGCGCAGAATTTAAAAAAAAGTAGCCTATAATATGCCCGTCTATGTCAGCTAGCCTTCAGTGAAAGTCCGGTCGAAATGGGTCTAGCCGTTTCGGAGATTACGAGACGCCGTTCGGAACAAACGCGGCCTGCGGATAGACAGACAGACAAAATTTTTAATGCGATTTTCGTTATCAGCAACGCAAGTACACCATCTTCCCGAAATCTGGAATTTTTCCTTTGATATTACAAACAGACACTCCAATTTTATTATATGTATAGATAGATTGAAGTTATTGCGAAATTTTAGCAAACGATTTTTTGCGCTCTTTTTCTGCTAATATAAATTCTTATTATCAATAAACTAAGTATTGGATGTATGAGAATAAATATTTGTTTTTCTTGTCATTTACTATAAACATGAAATTTCTCTTGTTTTTACCTAGAAAACCAGAAGCAAACTTTTCAAATTGGATTTCACTTAACTTCGGTATCCATATCTATACATAAATATTACGAAGAGGAAAGATTTGTATTTTTGTATGTATTGAATTAACTCAAAAATTACTAGGCCGATTTTGGAAATTCCTTTTCTACCGAATGGTAGTGCTTGCAGGTGGGTCCCATATTTGTGTTTAATTTTTGGAGTTAAAAACTACGGCGTAGTTAAATAGTTTAGCTCACAATCACGTGACGAAAATTGGGGTATTTTTTGCTTACGTAGCCTAAACTATAAGACCTACACAAAAATGATGTATGGAAAAATTGTAGCCCTTTAAAGGACTTGTCTATTTTTTGTATGGGAGGATGTTTTGTAAACTAATAGATCTCGTACCAAGTTAACTAGTAGTAGTATATTGCGATGTTTAGATTCACTAAAAATCGAGAAATAAATAAACATTTTAATAAAAAAAAAACCGACTTCCAAACAAAATACACTAAAAAGTAACGAAATAATTCCTTGAATATGTAAACCTCCCTTATTGTAGCTGTTATGTCTATATTGTACAATTGTTATTACTTTGAAGTCGGTGTCAGTCATTGTCAATTATGGTAAAAATGTAGAAAGCATTACGTAGAAATATCACTGCATACCTCGGCTGACACCGACATCAAAGTGATAATAATTGTACAATATAGACATAACAGCTACAATGAGGGAGGTTTACATATTCAAGGAATTATTTTTTTACTTTTAGTGTATTGTTTTTTTTTCGAGAATATTTTGTTTTTAGTGTATTTTGATTGGAATTCGGTTTTGTTTTTTTTTTATAATATTAATATAGATGTCAGTGTCCATCAAGTGACCAATGAGTTGTAGGACGAATGTGGATTCGCGACCAACATCACCACATGCTTCACATTTCTTTACTAAGGTTAAAACACGTGGTCCACATCCTACGACTCATTGGTCAGTTGATGGACACTGACATCGAACATGCGATCTGTCAGTTGCGATTTGTCACTGTGTCTATGTTATTTGGCAAATGTTAAAATTCTCCGGAGCTTAGGCTTAACACAACATACCGATACTTTTATGACGCTTTCCTTGTAGGATTACGAGATGAGCCTGATGCTGGGGAGCTCAGTGCGCGGGCGCGGCGGCCGCGGGGGGCGCGGGGGGCGAGGCGCGCGCGGCCGCCAGCGCGCACACTCCACCACCGTGCTGGCCAACTTGTACGAGTCGCCTCCTCGCGACCACAAGGGTACGTAGCCCCCGCCTCCTCTCCGCAGCCCCCACGCCTCGCGAGCCTCCACGCGGACTGCGCGATACGAGCGCACCATTGCTAGAAGCGTTTATTTCTTAAATTAAGCGCTGAGCCTACAACTTTAAATGTCCACGTGATTTTGAAATTTGAGCGTATTCCGCCACAGAAACGCGACTGTTTTCTTTTTTTTTCGTCTAATGCATTCAGAAAACCACGATTTTTACATAGCGGCTAATTAAGGAATACGGACACAGAATTCAGTTGTGTTTATACTCATTCCAACCACTTGACTCCACAGTTACACTTGACTCCCTCTCTCCTTCCATCCCCATGAAAACGAAAGAAACGGCTGCCTCTCGGAATGTTAGACGCGAGTTGGTAGACAATGGTTTACAATCTGTCGTTGTATTTGTATCGATCGCCTGCGCATGTGTGTTGTGTTTACTTTGGTCCTTGTCGTTCGCTTATCTCCTGTGCTGAGATATAGCGTGTACATACTCACTATGGACGTGGTTGACAGCGCGGCGCGACCGGGCGGCGCCGGCGCCTTGCAAGACGACCCGCAAGCCGTACCACACGGAGCTCGGCAACCCCGACCTGCCGTGGACGCTCTCCCCCGAGGAGCAGGCGGCGCCCCGCGCCCTCCGCGCGCCCCTAGCGCCCCATGCGCCCCACGGGCCCCGTGCGCCCCACGCCCCTCGTGCGCTCCACGCGCCCCGTGCGCCCCGTGCGTCCCGCGCCTCCAAGCAATCCCTCATCGAGGTAACGTCCCTCTGCTACCCCGCAAAGCAGTTAGCATTTATACACTCGATAGCCCCAACACCTCCCCCCCTCTCTTCCCTCCCCGCTGCCGCCCTGGCCACCTTGGCCGCACGGGCCGAACGCATCGGTATGCGTAAGTGCTCTTATTTACTACGACCGACAGATTGTAAGACCTAGGGCGTCTCCTAATACAAAGGAGCTGGCGCGCCGTGGACATTGAAGACGAGACTTCGAGAAGGCAATCCAATGCTCGTTTGTATTTATTAATACGAGTAGTGTACCTGCCAGTCTGTCTGTGTCCGCCGACGCCATTCGGTCGCCGCATGACCCCTGCGGCAACGTAGACATCCACACCACCGATCAAAGTAGAGGAACATGATAAAATGATGTGTCATTTGTTTTAGCTGCGTGTGTTTCCATACACAACATTAAGTACGCATGCGTGTAGCTGTGTGTGTGCCCAGTAGATGTTGCGTTAACTCGCCATCAGACTGTAGCTTGAGTCATTGACCGCTTAGCTTGCCATTTAGAAGCCGAATGTCAATACAAATATATTCGAAGCTCTTAATTATCAAAATATAAATCTATTGGTTATTTTACAATATCGAAAATTCTCCTCATTCCTATGATAACTTAGGTGAAAAGCTGGAATATATTTGATAGTAGAGTAGTATATTTCACGTATCAAATAAGTTTGAGATAGCTCTCAAAAGTGGACGTATTAACAGATATATGACATTTTATGTGTATATGTGTGTAGTTAGTCTGTGGTAGTGAGTAGCCGCGTCATGGAGAGACAGCTGTTTACGTAACACCATTATCCCCTCCGTTTTAAATTATACATTGACGGTTCATTGAATTACTCTATATCCCCCTCCCTCTCTTTCCCTCTATTTCCCTCTCTTACTTTCTCTCAACACGTGCATCCTTAACGTGCAACCGGGATAAAATAACAATTAGAAGAATTGAACGACATTATGATTTAACCTATCACGCCTTGTCCAAGTTTCTTAGTGTACGCGTATTATTCGGAAATTATAATACTATTGGGCTGTATTAAAACTTATCCAGTATACAATTTCCGTTTCCGTTTATTTCATTCTTGTTAAATCATTACATAAGGGTACAAAATAGCAATACTTTAGATTATAGTTTCGCCAACAAAGGAATCGATTTGATTGTATTTGTGTTGTTGTAATAATAATAAGAAGAAAAAAAATCGCACATGTATATATTTGTTAAATTTAAAAAAAAATGTATGTTAAGTGTTACCAACAATTGCAAATTTTCTTAGTTTCGGCAATAAAGGCTTAATAATAAGAAGAAAGAAAAGCAAGCGGCTTCGATGTTTCCGGCGCCCATAGACATTGTAATTTCAATCAACACGCGATGCACAGAAATAGGATATTTCCCCTACTTATGTGTACTCTCCTCCGCCAAATACGATTGCCCTTCTTATCCCTTCTTTATACAAAAAGTATTGGAAGAAAAAACGGATTAATATTAGGCCCCGCCACAACATGCATTAGACTTTACTCAAAATTATTAATGGCAAGTTACTTTAACTGTTCCAAAAGTAATCATTTCGCGCCGTTATATTAATTAAAAAAAAAAGATTTCCTCTCTTTATTTTCTTTTTTGTGTAGTGCTCCGTTTGCGTCGCCAGCGGGTCCTCAATGGCTCTGCTGAAGGAGACGAATGTGTTATTATACTTTTGTTATTGGGCTCAGCATCGTCTACATTAGGGTTGTAACGGAGGCCATTTTAACGGAAGCGGAAGCGGAGATCGATAATAAAATATTAATTGTGATTTATTAAAGAAATAAAAACTGAAACTACATTAATTCAAAATACAGGTTGGTACATGAACGGTGTAAACACCGCACAATACATGTTTTTCCCGACTAAGCATTTCCTACCATTATAACGCACGCGAACGTTCAATATTAAACTAGTTAAATTAAACACCATACATAGCCGTAGTTATAGGAATAAACCAAAATTATCTTTTAACTACGGTGTTTTATTTTGTATGTACGGATACACCGTACAGTACATAATTACAAGATACAGTTTATTATGCAAATATAATGAATAACAATAATAGTTAGTTGACCTAGCACGCCCGCGCGGGCCGCTTAAACGATAAAATCCGCCTAATCGCCCCACTCGCGTTAAAGAGGTAAATTAACCTCCGTTATAACTCCGCATAAGAAATAACGGAAGCGGAAGCGGGTGCGGAGTTATCATTTCTTGCGGAAGTTCCGCATTTGCGGATGCGGAACTTCCGCAAGAAATGATAAGCAGAGTTCCGTTACAACCCTAGTCTAAATACGAGTATGTACATTTATCGGTATATACGTCGTGTAGAGTGGACAAAGATGATTTCTCGGAGAAGTTTGTATGCGCCCTATCGTATTTCGTATACTTACTTATTAAAACTTGTCAATTTTGTGACCATCGTTGACAGATACATTTTGATTTCCCTTTTTCGTAATTTTTGAAGGTCGCTTTCACAGATATTAATAACAATAAAAAACTAAACAGTCATTAAACGGGGAAGATATGTAAGTATACCTTACAGTTATTTACTTCCTTATTAAGATTGTATCTGAAATTTTTTGTTCAGTTGCTAAGTAATTGTGGCGTCATGTAACAACAGTTAGCAACGACGCAGGATTCTCGTCGACGGACCAAAGCATACGTTATCGCGTTAGTGTTAACTATAATTTGCCGGACGTACACAGGTGCCTCGGTGGAGGGAGAAGAGGTACGCGAGCCTGGCGTCGACGGAGGGGACAGAGCCGGTGGATGACCGGGAGCGGGAGCGGCGCCATAAGAAGCTGGAGGCGGAGGAGAAGCGGCAGCAGAGGTGAGCAGAGCGGCGCCTGGCGTCCTGCCCCCGGCACCCGCCGGAGCTTACACGTGTGCCGTGCGGCAGGTGGTACGTGCGGCGGCTGCGCGAGGAGCGGCACACGCAGCACCTGCGGCGGCGCGAGCGCGCGCGCAGCGGCGCCCCGCCCCTGCCCGCGGCGCCCCGCGCGCCTCCCGCCTCGCTGCTGCACCCGGCGCCGCACGACGCACTCTACATCGAGCTCACCGACCGGCTGCCCGTCGCCGCCTTCGGGGGGCCGCTGCCCGACCTGCCGCCAAAGTGGGTACCGCCCGCACCCCGCGCACCCCGCGCACATATTGTACATGCATATTCATATAAATGTCTCTTGTTCATTTCAGACCCTTCATGCTTAAATGGATGAAAATATCAAAAGCGTTGAAGCGGTTGAAGAGATCTCAAACGTTGCAATAAAACGCGGCGGCGGCGGCTCGCCTGGCCGCGCCCCCCTGCCTGTGTCGCTGCGCCCGCCTCTGCGCCCGCCACGGTCGCCTCGGACCTCAGTGAGGATGCAGTGTTGTGTTGTGTGTGCTGCGTGTGCTCTCGGCTCGCCGCGCCCACGCCGCGCCCACGCCGCGCCCACGCCGCGCCCACACCGCGCCCACAACGCGCCATCGCCCATGGACTCAGTAGAATAGACAAAGAATTTTTTCGATCGTTTCTTTTTCAAGATTTAGGAGAAAGTGATCCGTTAATAGTTGTGCACTCAGGTCGTTGCTTTTCGCACTTACACACTCTTGCAATAGAATTAGTGCTGACGCCTGCCCGCACCAGTGCCGGCAGTAGAATCGTCAGTCCATCACCCTTCACCCCTCACCCCTCATCCCTCATCCCTCATCCCTCATCCCATACATGACAGCTTTGTTTGATAACACATGTTTTGAATACTTATTTGTTAGTTTGCCAATTTCAAAAGTTAGTATTAGGATAAGACTTAATATTCCAGATGTTCAAGTTTCACGTGCACTTGTAGAGGCTGTTGTTTGTCTGAATGGCATTGTTCTAACACTTGATCGGTTTTATTTCTTGTACAACTATACAAGTAGCTAAGTAGATATATTAATATGTAGTACGCATTCATACTAAAACAATCTTTGTGTAAACTCTGTCTTTATAAAAATTACATACTTTTAGTATTTAAGCGACTTTGCCGTACGTTGGCGTTCTCAGTGTTATAAGTATAATTAACTTTATTCAACGTTCAACAAACTAATAGAATCGCTTCATACGCATAGTCAGAAAACATGATAAACCATAGAATTATGCATACGTTATAATTACGATTGCAACGAATATTCGGTTACTATTCGCTATTCGGCCGCTTTTCATTTATTCAGCCTAATAGCGAATACTTAAGTAATATACTTTGATAAGAGAGATATTTGCAAAAATCTTCTTTTATATTTTCATTCCTCTGATAATTATTAAAATAGTCATGCATTTAAATTATTATCATAATCAAAATTTAGAAGGGGAAACTTATAGTGCAGAAAGACAATTTTCTCTGAATTTTAGCAAGTAATTTACTTCTTTCTCGTAGACCAATTTGTCGACTGTTAGGCTATTTGGTGAGAGCGCTCCCCGAATATACTTTTAATTGCAAGCCTAGTTATAAACACTGATTTCCATGTGCAGTTCTGTCAAACGTTGCGAGTATCAAAGTAAGATATGAAATTCGTAGAACGTTATTGATGTGAGATCGATGTTGTTCAATAGGGACTTATACAAGTAGTAGAGGTTTAGATACTTTTCTTGATGTATTCTATCATTAGAATTATGTATTCTCAATGTATTTTATCATAACAATTACGTATTCTTAATGTATTTTATCATTACATTTATGTATTCTTAATGTATTTTAACATTACAATTATGTATTCTTAATGTATTTTATCATTACTATTATGTATTCTTAATGTATTTTATCTTTACATTTATGTATTCTTAATGTATTTTAACATTACAATTATGTATTCTTAATGTATTTTATCATTACTATTATGTATTCTTAATGTATTTTATCTTTACATTTATGTATTCTTAATGTATTTTAACATTACAATTATGTATTCTTAATGTATTTTATCATTACAATTATGTATTCTCGATGAATTCTATCATTACCATTATGTATTCTCGATGTATTTAATCATTACAATTATGAATTATCGATGTATTTAATCATTACAATTGTGTATTCTTAATGTATTTTAATAATTACAATTGTGTATTCTCGATGTACTTTATCATTACAATTATGTATTCTCGATGAATTCTATCATTACAATTATGTATCTTAATGTATTTTAACATTACAATTATGTATTCTCGATGTATTTAATCATTACAATTATGAATTATCGATGTATTTAATCATTACAATTGTGTATTCTCGGTGTATTTAATAATTACAATTGTGTATTCTCGATGTACTTTATCATTACAATTATGTATTGTCGATGAATTCTTACATTACAATTATGTATTCTCAATGTATTTTATCATTACAATTATGTATTATCAGTGTAATTTAACATTACAATTATGTATTCTCAATGTATTTTATCATTACAATTATGTATTCTCGATGAATTCTATCATTACCATTATGTATTCTCAATATATTTTATCATTACAATTATGTATTCTTAATGTATTTTATCATTACAATTATGTATTATCAGTGTAATTTAACATTACAATTATGTATTCTCAATGTATTTTATCATTACAATTATGTATTTCATCGATGCATTATCTTATTGTCATTACATTGGCATACAAATGTCACTTGTTGCATTTATCGTATCCAATTATATTTATAATCATATGCACATCTAAACTGATGAAACAAATGTTTGCAAATGATTTGTAAATATGTATTGATTAGAATTTAATGTTATGAATTAAACATATAAATATATCCTACGTTTAGCTTAACTTTAGGTTCATGTGACCGCGGGGGGGACGTTTACCACTATTCACCTCAGTGGCGGCTCGTGCTCTGTACCACTAAATGCTAAATGTTTCATAAATCATGTAAAATTTGTTTTTTATTTGCATAACATTAAGTCAAAATAATTAAGATCTAACTTAAAGCATACTATAGAACAACACGAGTGGTGCGTGAGACGGAAAATGTCCACTGCAAAATGCACGGCGCTGTGACCTTACCTCGTTTATTAAAAGACTCGATTATTAAAAGTTGCCATGTATCAAAATGATTCCTTTACGAAATTCGATTTTGTTAACTACTTTTTCAAGATTAAGAATGAAATTATCAAAATTGAAAATATAAACAAATTATAATTAATGTAAATAAATTTGGCTGAACCTTCAATTTTGAATACTAATAATTTGGACCGTCAGCCGCCACTGAGCGACCTTTTACGTTGTATGCCGAGTTTAACATATATAATAATATAGTAGTTGTAGATTACCATGTAGTGCGGCTCGGCATCTTCATATTCCTTGTGTGCCCCCCGCGCCCCGCGCCCTCAGCGGGTCTCTGTATAACTGTTAGTTCCCAACTCTATTATCCACTATTTGAAGTATAAAGATCTCATTAATTATTAATTTTGGATATTTGATTTGTAATTTTTGTTGTCTAAGAGCCCCCACTGACTGTAGACTTTTAATCTGAACGAACTTGTATGAAGGTGCGCTCATTACACCGATTTGGTTTTAAATGATGTTGGCTTCACAGCACAATATGATCAAACTATACGCCGATAAAAAGTCTGTAGTCTGTGAGGGCTCACACGGCCCGTAGTCGGCGGCGTTATCGTTGCTGTGGCCCGGCGCCCGGCGCCGGCGCCCGCGCGAGGCGCCCGCCGACTGGCGCCTGGCTAGTCGCCGAACTATTTCAACATGAATTGTTTACCTTTGATAGTTCTCCTATTCATTTTTAATTGTACTTAGAATAAGATTGATGTATAGATAAGTCCTTGTGTAGTCGTAACTGTTCAATAGCTGAGCTGGCACTCTGCCAACGTGTTTAGTGAGAGTGTGCCGCCGGCCGTGGCCCGCATAGCCACGCACGACCCGCACGGCACGCATGGCCTCCGAAGGCCACCGCATGGCCATATCATGGCCACATCATGGACTCCGCACGGTCACATTATGGCCCCGGCACGGCCTCGCTTGGCCACATCTTGGCCCCCGCTCGGCCTCATCAGGCCGCAGCACGCCCTCGCATGGCCACATCATGGCCCCCGCACGGCTACATTATGGCCCCCTGCGCGGGCACATCCTGGCCCCCGACGGTCTTTAATGGCCACATCATGGCCCCGGCACGACCTCGCATCGCCGCATGATGGCCCCGGCACGGCCTCGCATGGCTACTTATGCCTCCTTAGACAAAGTAACATTCGATTATCGCTATCGCTGATTGAAAAGTCAAAAATGTATGTGACTGACAGTAACATTTGATAAGTCACGTTTCATTCATTCCTATAAATTTTGTCGATTCTACAAGCGACATCGCTAATCGAAAGTCGCTTTGTCTAGGGGGCTTGGCCGCCGTATGGCCGCTGCGTCGCGTGCTCGCGGGCTCGCGGGCTCCCCGGCAGTCACACATCTCTAATCACGTAGTTTTCATTGTCATTTCTAAATTATTTTTACTTGTATGCTTATTATAAATCATGTGATACTTCTGTTTATGTTAAACTCATAGAGTAAAAATAGATTAAATGTCTTTCGGTGTGATATTTGTTTCTCTTATTTGTCGCTCGTTACAAAGTTTTCACCGACAGGGATACAAAATGCCTGTTTCACACGAGGGCGGAGCGGTAGGCGGGGCAGTACTGCTATGGTTCGAACTCATACCTTTAGTTAGACGAGTACTGTCGCGGCGCCCTCTACCTGCTGGTTTCACCTCGGATTTTCTAAGCATTACTATTATATACATACATTGTATTGAAAAAAAAGAAAAAATAACATTACTGGAGATGTACATTATTTATTTGCTGAAAATACAGGGATTTGTACTTCCCACATCTTCCCAGTGCGACTTATGAGTCTTATGTGAAGTCTCCTACTTCATATGTGAAGACATAATTTCGCCCGTCACGTTGTCTAACATGAAACTGAGGTTGACTGTATATTTTGACACTTGTCTCCTCGGCGGTGCGGTTTGACGGCTTCAACGAAAATAATCGGGTATGATGAATGGCAGTGATGATGGCCTGTGCGCTTGTTGGTCTGTTTGAATTTGAAACTAAAATGGCTTTTTAGTCTCGGACGATGCTCGTTTTCTGCGTTGCTGTGGCGACGTTTTATTTCCTCGGAGATTGCGATTCCCGCGGTGATCGTTTTTTAAATAAATGTGCGACAGAGGGGGCTGCCGGGGCTGGCGTGGCAGAACGCGTTATTCTCGGGCAGGGGCCGCGGCGGCGCTGAACTGCGCGCGAGGTGCACCCGGGTGGAGCCGCGGGGCCGCCACGGGGGGTGCGCGAGGTGCTCCCGGGTCGAGCTGCTGGGTCGCCGCGGGGGGTGCGCGCGGCGTTCCCGGGTAGTGCCGCGGTACCGCCGCGGGGGGCGCGCGCCGCCGGCCGTCGCCTCGCGCCGCAGCTCCGCGGCCGCCTGCGATACCTCTATGTGCTCCTCGCTCTGCCTCGTCCTCTCTCTATTCCCATCGGAAACTCGCGTCGGATGTTCGTCCTCTTTGATGAAGTTTAGTCGCTTAATTACTAAAACGAAGCGTGAGTCGACGTAAGATATGATTATCTGAATTCTTCCCAGTCTCACTGTTTACTAATATTATAGATGCGAAAGGTCGGATGGAGGGATTTCTGTTGGAGTTCGGAGCCAAAACTGCCAAACGGATCTGGACGAAATTATATACATATATACAGATACATAGGCTTCTTACTTTTTTTTAATGTGTCGAGGGCAAAAGCTAATGTTATAATAGTGGTCTATTATAATAACACCCTTATAGTTAAGGGCGTTATTTTAAAAAGCGAACCGAACTAATTACATACTTTGCAGGTGGAGGGGGTGACTACCTAATAAAAAAATGATGGTATTTACCGGTTGCGGCGGGGAAGGAACTAGGCGGGAGGGGGTGGTGGAGAGCGCGGGGTGTTGAGGAGACAATGTCTGCGGGTGCGAGTGCGCGATGTGGCGCCGCGGAGGGCGCGGTGGGCGCGGCGGGCGCGGTGGGCGCGGCGGGCGCGGTGGGCGCGGCGGGCGCGGTGGGCGCGGCGGGCGCGGTGGGCGCGGCGGGCGCGGTGGGCGCGGCGGGCGCGGTGGGCGCGGCGGGCGCGGTGGGCGCGGCGGGCGCGGCGACGGCGGAGGTATCCACAGCCGAATGCTCGCTCGCCGCTGACGTACTTGTCCTCGGCCGATCTTCGGGAGGCGTGCCGGTGACCGGTACGCTCGTAGCGGGGTCGTTTACATCTAGTACAGTAATAAATATTTTTAGTACAGTTTAGTACGTTTCGCGCAGAGAATAGAACTCGGACGAGCGATTTCGATAGGATATTCGGTATAAATTTACTGACAATGTTGACTTTATACTTGTGTGAAAAGTATGAAAACAAATAATAAACCCGGGCGGGCCCCGAACGAGTCGTCGTACCGAAGCCGGCGGCCGGCGCGCTCACCGCCCGCGCCCGCGCCCGCGCCGCACACACGCACAGTCGAATGTTGCAAGTGGTCGTGGCGGACAAAAGAATGGCCAAACTAATCGATACCGTCTCGGGCACGATTTTGATAAATGAAGCAAATCGTATTAGGTACATTGAATATTGTCGTCACTCGGAAACAAATCCTCTAACGAAACATAATCGGCAAAGTAAGTACGAGTAGGTATGAGCCTTGTGGGCATCCTCCCTCCTCCTCCTCCCGTCCTCCACATTAGTGTCTATCGGTACAGCCCAATTTTTGTACAGTCATTATAGATTAACGATATTACATTTTTTGGCAAAACAAATATAAACATTTATTTTCAAATACGAGTATATGCCCAAAATTGAACAAATGAAAATACTTAAGAAATTAGTACATTTGTATTTAAAAATCGTTTAAGTTCGTATCTTACCATAGAAACGTCGAAAAGGTGCCTCTGAAATTAAAAAATTATAGTAATTAACTAAATAAAAAAATTAAAAACCGTTCTAAATATGCTATTTAATAAAATTGGAGTGAGTTGTTAATATAAAAAAAAAGAACGGATTTAGCCAACATGATGTGTTACAATTTTTGTCTACGCGTTTGTTCCCCGGAACCCGTAATCTCCGACACGGCTGGACAGGTTTTAACGGAACCTTTGTTGGAAGGTAGCTGATGATACTCTTTACACGTTGAAGAAGTGAGGTAGCTAGGTGATAATAAAAGTGACATTGCATTGCACGCCTTTGATTTGTTGAGCCAAGCACGATTTGCCATAAAGTATTCATCATCTCCCCCACCTTATCTCACTCCCGTAGGGTGGGCGCTCTGGGTTTCCGTCCTCCAAGTAACTCTCGTCATCCGTCATCTCAGTCATCACTCCCTTCTTGATCATGTCACCTTTCACACAATCCAACCATCTCTTTCTCGGTCTACCTCTACCGGTGTACGACTCCGCATTCATAACTAACGTCCTTCTTATTCTTCATGTTCATCCCTTCTCATAAATGCCCATACCATGCTAACCTTTTACTCCTTATTATCTCAACCCCTGGGGCTACTCACAAACTTCCTCAAACATGCGATAAAGTATTCGTGTCGATAAAATTTGTATGACATGACAAGTTCCCCTGTCGTGTCGTAGACGTAATGGTATGAAAGAACTCACCGTATGGGTAGTAAGGTGCGAGGTAAGCGGCGTGCGGGCCGAGCCAGGGCGCGAGGCTAGCCGGCGAGGCGGCCGGCGTCGGCGTCGGCGCCGCTGGGCTCGTGGTCGTCTTACGCCTTGCCATACCTGTTGTGATGTCATCCATATCATCATCAATCGTTCTTCTATCTCTCATCAATATTTGACCAAATGGATTTAGTCGAGGAGCACTCTACCCTGTATAAATACATACCTGTAACCGAAAGTATTACATTGCAAAATATCCGACAGAAGTAAATATCGTATATTCGATGCAATATTTGCTTCTGTCGGATATTTTATAACTTACAGCTTATAACAATAATATCAAAATTTTCCTCAATTCAACACTAAAGTTCGAACAAAACAATGTAATTTTAAGTTATTCTAAATCTTATACTCTACATTTTATATTATTTTAAGTTCATCATGATGATAATGATGAATGTAATTTTAAGTACGTCCATGTTGCTTACCGGATCTGAGAATATCAATCAGTACGAGTGCCTGGCGTAGTTCCTCGCTGGTGCCGGAGTCGCCGTGAGGGGCCGTTGCCGCCGCGAGCGTCCCCAGCACTGCGAGCGTCGCGCACCAGCCCCCGGGATGCATGCCTTGCGCCGCTTTTACATCGCCCGACTGCGCTCTTGCAGCTGGCGTCGACAACTAATACATAGAAGACGGCACTCGTGTACACATTCGAACATCGACCGACTGCCTGCGCGGCCACGAAACTCTCGGCGCGCTACAAGCTGAGCGCAACTTGCAGTAGCCCTTCACATTCAAATGATTATACGTTCTGTTACCGTGATACCATGACGAGAGTTGCAGCTGCGTCACCGCTACTGGTGTGCGGAGTAAAGCGAGTTCTTAGAAGTTAGAAGAATGTCAGAGTTGTATCGAGCCGCCGGCGACGATCCTCTGGCGCCGGAGCGACCGGTGCCTGCGACAGACACACAGACAGGCATACAGACCATATCATATCGAGCCCGATGTGTCCAATTGTACAGCTTACTTTAAGTATAGCGCGCTCTCGGGATTTAATGTATCCTAGGTGTTATGTGCGCGATAAGCTACGTCAACGGTTGCCCAACGAATGCGATCAAATTTATTTATGTTAGCATTTTTGACACAAACCTAACTGATTTCGATACGATCGATTTTGTTAGTTTACGTCCCGGTAAGTAAACTGGTCCGGCGGGATTTCACCTGCCGTCCTGAAGTCCCGGCTGAGCACCCTGACATCTCGACGCGTTCCTGTACGTGGGTTCCTGCAGGGGGCCCTTCTATTATCTTACTCTTCGTAGCGAAAACGGAGGGAGTGGCGGGACAGCGCTTAACCGAAGTGACTAAACGCTCTAATTTAAACTCAAGCCGACGCAAAAAATGTAAGCATCAAAATAAAACTCTGTAGTTTGTCGTTATTCATTTAATACAATATTTTATGGGCACAATATCGGCGGTGGAAGCGGGTTAGGTTAGGTTGGGACGCTGTCCCCTCCTGCGCGCGCGGCGCGGGCGCGGGCGAGCGGGCCGGTGCGCCGCGGGGGCGCAGCGGGTCGGCGCCGGCAGCTCGGCGCGCCGCTCCGCCAGGCGCAGCGCGGCGCCCGAGGCGGTGTCCAGGCAGGCGGCGGGCGCGCGCGGCGTCCACGACACGGCGGGCCACGCCGGCGGCGGCGGGGCCACCCGCCGCCGAGGCCTCGCCCGGTACAGCCGGGGGTTCGGCACCAACTGGCTCGCCGGCCTCATCTTCTTTTTACGGCGGATCTTTGTATCGCTTCCTTTAGGTTTCTTCTTCGAATCCCGTACACCCGGATACCTAGGTCGCGGAGAGACAAGGTAACGACAGTCGGAGATAAAACATAGCTCAAAATGTAACGGAGACGAAGCACTCACAGTCTGGCGTTAGGCGTGTAGGGAGCGCGCACTCGCCGCCGACGCGGCCCGCCCAGGTCGATCACGTCGCCCGGCTCGCCGCCGCTGCGAGGGAAAACGGTACACGCATTAATTATTCCGCTAGTCGCTCCATATAAACAACTATATAGATACACAAGCTTTCGCCCGCGACTCCGTCTACGTGGAATTAAAAAAAAAGAAAAGTGAGTAGCCTACGTGTTCTTCCAGACTATCCTCTACATCTATACCAAATTTCATCGAAATCCGTTTAGCCGTTTAGGCAACAAACTCTAACTAACATCCATCCACCTATCTAAACTATCGCATTTATGTATGATAGCATGATGTATTTTTACTTACTGTTCATTTTTTTTCTTAATGACCATTTTGTGGGATCAACACGATAAAATTTAGATTAATCCACAAGCGTAAAATTTTAAATTTTTAAAGATGACGTTTGACGTTACATCGCCAACGCCAAACATTCATCCACAGAGTACTTTACTTTATAACAAACTGTGCGAGATGTAACTCAAATAATGTAACCACGATTTAATTGTTATAATATAATAATAAAATAAAGCAACATTTTACATTTTTACACACCGATATAATCATTATCAAATTCTATATTTAATTTGTTTTTACAAATGACAAGAATGTGACTTATATGCTCTTTGACTGTGACATGTGCTGGCGCTGAGAAATGAAAGCGAACTACACAGACTATTTTATCTTATCTTTAATGTTTCACCTCAACAAATAATGGAAAGTAAAGGTAACATGTTATTGAAAACTAAAAAATGTTTGCGTTTAATGCAGGCTTGTTAGTTTTAAATCATCTTCATCATCCGAGGTGTTTCCCTAAGAGAGGTTGGCTCAGTATGTCCACGTATACTACTGCAACCGTCTCTAAGTATCAGCCGTCATATCTCAATTCACTCCCTTTTTACGCGTGTCCTCTTTCACACACACAGTCCATACGAGCTGTCCCCGGGCGGCTTCCTCCGCATGAAATTATGAAAACCTATTTTATTGTTTGTGAAATTTTCAATTGCAAATGTCAAAATTCAAATGCACAAATGTCAACGAAGGCCTTTGACATTGGATAACAATTACCGTTACCATGACAACCTTGCTTTTTCTATGTTGTCAGCTTGTAGTTTTTGGTCCCTTTCCCACATGAGGGTTTTTCCCAATTTATTTACCCCTAAGCTTAATAGCTTAAAAAGATATAGCCCGAAGCGTGTCGTAAGTATAGGGCTTATTAAAAAACATATTTATTTGGATAAGGACACATACCAAATAAGAATTAAAGCGTTTTAAATTAAGTCGATTGCATTTATTTGACGGTTTTCGCGAAACAAACGGTTATTGTGCGACAACCTTAAGAGATAGATATATACTATCGCAGACTTTAATTTAGCTAAAGTTTAGGCTGCGTAAGCCAAGAAAGCAAACTTTGTTACAAGTTGGTAATTTTTTCTGCGACTCGCAATTTTCTATTTATGATATCTCCTAAACTATTGATCGGAATTACACAGTTCCAAGGACATTTATAATCTACATTAAATTTTCTTGATGATGCACATATTTATTTGGATAAGGATTCATACCGAACACGAGTAATAGCGTTGTAATTGGGGTATAGATTTCGATCGATATTTTAATGAAAAAAGTGGTTATTGTGCGACAACCTTAATAGATATATGCTATCGCAGATTTTAATTTAGCAAATTTAAAGGGCTACAATTCTTCCTTACATCATTTTTATGTAAGTCTTATAGTTTAGGCTACGTAAGCAAAGAAAGCAAAAAAGACCCCAAATTTCGTCGCGCTATTTTGAGCTAAACTATTTAACTACGTCGTAGTCTTCGACTCCAAAAATCAAACAAAAACATGGGACCCACCTGCAAGCACTACTTTTCGGATAAAAGAAGAATTATCAAAATCGGTCCACTAGCGGCGGAGTTATGCCGTAACACACATAAAAAAAAACATACAGATGAATTGAGTACCTCCTTCTTTTGGGAAGTCGGTCAAAAAGGAATTATTAAAACACATGCAGTGAATGATGACATCCTACGTAACTAAGTAGTGTGTGTCTACGTTTTATTACATTAGTATAGATAGATAGATATAATATACAGTTGGTGGTCGACACACGGTAGGAAACAGCTGTGTGACGTACTTTATAAATTGTACCACAGAATGTCTTTCTCTCAACATGATTTCTCTCTATTGTCCTTTCTATACCCAATAGGTATGAGGTGAATTGTTGTAATTTGACATGTTTAGCGGCCGACCACTGCGTGTGCTGGACGCCGTATGACGAGGTGTACAAATACGGGCCCCGACGGTGCCACCCCGGCCGCGGGCCGTTGGCGCTCGAGGACTGGCGCCGCGACCCTTTCCTATGGCTACACTACGTACAGAGCAACGATGCACTGCAAACTGCCGATTACGTCCTGGGGTGACCATTCTTACATTCTCATGGAGCGCTATGCACCTAATTGTTAAGAGAAAGGATAGCCTAACTGATTAGAAGAAGATTTAGAGCCTGACTGAGAAGATACTCGTAGGTGACTTCGGATTGAGCAATTCGAAAGTTCTAAACTACTAGTACGGCTTGTACGAGTAGCTTAGTTAGAATAGCATTATATCCAAGAAATATAAATAATTTGCTAATACTTTTTACGATATAAATATAATTAAAAAAGATCCTGAGTCGGTCAGAAACTAAACTTTTCTAACGAATTACTAATGAACTTTATTTCGAGCTACACTTCTTTTTTGCTCGTAGTTTGTTAGTAACAGAAAAAACTTAATACCTACGCTAGTCACACATATATCTAAATATTATCCTAAAATGTTATATACAATAATCTCCTGCCACGTGCAGTTTTATGCAGTGATTAATATATCTACAATCCAGTCTGCTAGCAATCATATGTAGAATGGTGTTAAAAAAATCCTTTACAGCAGCCATTCAACGCCTTTTGATTTTACTATTGTAGACACCGTGATATTTATTTGGGGCGTGTTATAGTTCGGAAGACACGTGCTTCTGGTCGATACCTGAGGTGGAGCGGTACTTTGTGGGTCGGCTGCACTGCGAGCCAGTCCTGTTCCCTGGCCAGTACCCTGCCCTGCCGCTGCATTCCCCCCACGGCAACCATCTCTGGAGGACTCACATGGCGCACAAACGACCGCCTTTTATTTACATAAAGGAGTTTCATAGATCTTTACTATCAACTATGAAGGTTTGTACATGTGTAAATCTGTATGTATGTATTGGTATTAGTAAACGCAATGAATGGTATATAATCTTAATTACTATGTGACAAGTATTTAGGATACGAGTATGTGATGTTTCAGAGGCTAGAGATCGATCAGGGTCAGTTGGATCGCATGATAGTCAGCGACCAGGTGGTGCAACTCGACACCATGGACTACTACAAGAGAAAGCACTATTTCCAAAGTCTCTTAAATATCCTCAGGTGCGTCCTCACCTCTCCCAACCTCACTTTGTATCGACGTAATGCATATAATATAAAGTAGAATTTTTATTGTATATTATAATAACTCACCTTAATTTGTACATAATTTAATTTATCTCTAATTATAAATACATATATAAGTTTGCAGGATGGTCTGCAATTGGCAAGTTTTGAGAATCTATGTTGCTCGCGGCTAGAGGGCGTTCGTCTGGTCCAGCAACTCGCCTGTTTCAACGCGCACTCACTCAAGTACCTGTTTCTCTGGCGGTTCTTCCACAGCAATGAGAATCCTCTCCTAGTTAACTATAGTTATATCACCGGTGAGTTGTCACTAATCATTCCACAATTAGTCAATATTTCAACATGTCTCTTTTATATATATTTCGTTGTCTGCGATTAAGAGTGTGGATTGTCAGATGTTGATGATTGTGCAGGCAGCGGCGCGTATATCCCGCGGCCGCGCACCGCTCACTGCTTCTCGCGCAGCCTGGGCCAGCTGCAGAACCTGCGCGTGCTGGCGCTCGAGTACGGCCATCTGGCGGACGGCACCGGCAACGCACTCATCTCGCTGCTCCCTATACTCAAGAGGCCGCACTTCAGATTGCAGGCATCACTTTTTCTGCTTGCCGATTCAACGTTTATTGTTTACTATCATCTCCTTGATAAGTGTAATTTAATGTGCGCAAATTACACGTATTAATTCACTACTTTCTCTTATTACATTTCTTTTCAAATGCTTTTCTTCAGTAAATTACCAATATGTAATAGATACGCATGGCTAGGTGCTGTGCGTGGAGGAGCAGACCCCTGGGCGCGCCGACCCCGCGCTGGGCGGCGGCGGATGCGGCATGCCGGACGGCGCGTGGAGGCGCGTCGCTGGCGTCTGCCCCGACCTCTACCTTGTCATGCTCTTCTGTAACTACACACAATGATCTCTTTATTAACAGCCCTAGTATTTGTTGCCGAAGACAGAGTGACGTACTCGTATATACGAGTAACACTAAGTAGTATTTGTGTGTTCCAATGGAGTGTTTGCAGATCGTATGGCAAAGTACGAGCACGTGCGGCGGTTCCTGAGCCCGAGCGTGCCGTTGCGGGAGGCACATCTGCACAACGGCACGCGGCTCACCGGGGACCACCTGGACGTCGACAGCTTCCTCAAACACATTGTTTATTATTACGCCGGTACTCTAGGTTAGCTTCCAATTCGGTCATTCTACATACTACATAATATTATGTATCAAGGACAAGGACTCAGTATTGTAGTTTGCCTTCTTGCGTATATGCTAATTCTAAAGGTTAAATGAATCTAAATCATCAGTTCTCTTTCTTCTTCGTACTATTATAATTGCTAAATTGTAAATATGGGGATGTTTGGAACAGAAATAAACATTGGACCAGAACATAGTCAATGATTGATAAATCAACTTAGTATTGGATATTTAAAATATTTTCAAAGTGAGCTTGGTTGCAGTAGCGTTGAGCGTGCAGCAGCGAAGGAACGCGGCGGTGCCATTGCGAGCGACGCTGGAGCGGCTGCCGGAGCTGGTGCGGCTGGTGTTTGTGGGCGTGGCGGAGGCGGTGGACCTCAGGGACATGCTGGTGCTCGTTGCCTGCGGCGTCTGTTACAGTGAGCGCTCCACTTCCCTTCTTTGTTGTAATACTCGTTTAAGGTAAAGGAAGGACACGCACTCATCAACGCTTCACCAACTAAACATTTTTATGTTTCAGAGCTTAATGAAATAAAGATTCTGGTAGAACCGGATACCGCGGACACCAGAGAACATTTGGGAGTGGCGGTGGCGAATCTTAGGGAAGAGTTTAGCGATATCATGAAACTTTTTGATATCGATTTTACTTTGAGTTTATATCAAGTTTAGACTTACTCATATGTTTCGTATCGTACTTTACTTTTTTAGAAACAATAAATGTTTTATGGAAATTATGTAACATTTCTTCAAAATACTAATTTATTTATTCATAATTGATTTATCAACATATTTACATGATTTTAAATGAATTTCTTTGTAGCGTTAATAATACAGATACACATGGCATCATGCAACTACAATTATAGATAAACACATCTTGCTTTAATTACATACATACGAGTACATACATAAACACTGACTATATCTAATGTTTACTAAGATCCAATGTTTCTTGACGTCAGTGTAAACCATCCGGAATCTATTACCATTATCCGGAATATATTACCGTTTGTAATCCGTTTTGTATCTGAGGAGATAGCGGTCATACGGCGGTCATACGGCGGTCATACGGCGGTCATACAGTGATCAGTAGAAGCGACTCTGTAGATTATAGTTAAAGAAAGATATATTATAGATTATAGACATTTTAATAGAACAATTTAAGGTAATGCTTAGTTTTAACAAAACTACTATTAAAAATATCCTTTTTTTTTTTCAAATTACTAATTTGTAAATTTAGTTTTTATGTAATAGGTTTAGTTTAAATATCCAGTAAAATAATAGTAAAGTTACAGCTCATATTGAGTAAGGTTATTCTGGAAGGTTTGACGAAATCGTTTATTAGGTGTGTTGGTTATTCGAAAGGAATCAATGAAGGTGATAGCAATGTGGATGGTGAAGAGCGCGACGCGGCGCGGCGTAGCGCATGCTCCTAGCCAGGCGACAATGGTTGGGGGTTGGGGGTGCATTGCATTGGGAGCTGGGTTCTGTGCCGGCCGGACGGATGGGGTGTGTGGCAAAAGGAATTATGTCTCTTAAGAACGCCCTTAAGAAATGGTCTCTTTTCATAGGGTGGGTCACTACACTCAGATTATTTGTAATTTTTTCAAAGGCATTTTTTTTGTGTTTAACCAATAAGCTGTGTGTAACATTAAGATATTTATAAGCAGAGTGCATTAAAAGCGAATGTTATTTTTAATTTATTTTAGACTTGCTTTCGCTCGCGACTCCGTCCGCGTGGAATAAAAAAAAACAAAAGTGATTAGCCTATGTGTTCTTCCAGACTATCCTCTACATCTATACCAAATTTTTGACCGACTTCCCAAAAGAAGAAGGTACTCAATTCGTCTGTTTTTTTTTTATGTGTGTTACGGCATAACTCCGCCCCTGGTAGACCGATTTTGAAAATTCTTTTTTTATCCGAGAGGTAGTGCTTGCAGGTGGGTCCCATTTTTTTGTTTGATTTTTGGAGTCAAAGACTACGGCGTAGTTAAATAGTTTAGCTCAAAATTGCGTGACGAAATTTGGTGTCTTTTTTGCTTTCTATGCTTACGTAGCCTAAACTATAAGACTTACACAAAAATTATGTATGGAAGAATTGTAGCCCTTTAAATTTGCTAAATAAAAGTCCGAGATAGCATATATCTATCTATTAAGGTTGTCGCACAATAACCACTTTTTTCATTAATATTTCGATCAAAATCTATACCCCACTTTCAACGCTATTACTCGTGTTCGGTATGGATCCTTATCAAAATAAATGTGTCCATCATCAAGAGAATTTAATGTAGATTATAAATGTCCTTGGAACTGTGTAATTCTGATCAACAGTTTAGGAGATATCATAAATAGCAAATTACGAGTCGCAGAAAAAAATATCAACTTGTAACAAAGTTTGCTTTCTTGGCTTACGTAGCCTAAACTATAAGACCTACATAAAAATGATGTATGAAAGAATTGTAGGTCATTCAATTAGCTGAATTAAAGTCTGCGATAGCATATATCTATCTCTTAAGGTTGTCGCACAATAACCGTTTGTTTCGAGAAAACCGTCAAATAAGTGCAATCGACTTTATTTAAAACGCTTTTATTCTTATATATATTATCTTCTTATTTGGTATGAATCCTTATCCAAATAAATATGTTTTCACGATAGAGTATTATATGTAGATCATAATTGCCTTTTACAGTATGTAATTCTGTGCAAGATTCTAGAAGTTATCAAAATATTAAAACTCACGGGCAACAGCGGCGCGCGGCCGCACCGAATTATGAGTGAATGATCGCAACGATGTATTAGTTTTTTACTTAATTTCTTAGATAATCGATTTAGATAACTCATTATTTGTTTGAAAGCTAGTGATTATCATACTGCGATGTCTAGATTCACTAAAAATCGAGAAATAAATAAACTTTTTAATAAAAAACAAAACCGACTTCCAAACAAAATACACTAAAAACAAAATCTTCTCAAAAAAACAGTACACTAAAAAGTAACGAAATAATTACTTGAAAAAAAAAAAAAATATATGGACGAATTGAGTACCTCCTTCTTTTGGGAAGTCGGTCAAAAATAGTAAACCTCCCTTATTGTAGCTGTTATGTCTATATTGTACAATTATTATTACTTTGAAGTCGGTGTCAGTCATTACTAAAAACGTTACTATACTTTCAATTGTCAATTGTTATGGTAAAAATGTAGAAAACCTTACGTAGAAATATCACTGCATATACCTCGGCTGACACCGACATCAAAGTAATAATAATTGTACAATATAGACATTACAGCTACAATAAGGGAGGTTTACTATTTTCAAGTAATTATTTCGTTACTTTTTAGTGTACTGTTTTTTTGAGATTTTGTTTTTAGTGTATTTTGTTTGGAAGTCGGTTTTATCGAAATCCGTTCAGCCGCTTAGGCTACAAACTCTAACAAACATCCATCCATCCATCTAAACTTTCTCATTTATAATATTAGTATGATTGTGTTATGCTGTGCGCGCTATATTTACATACTTTATTTTATTTCATTTAACGTTGCCTCAATCAATTGCATCGCAAGCGAGCGCGTTGGCGGCGTCGGCGTCGGGCGTCGCCAACAAGGCGCTTGCGCACACGGGCCTCGCTGACTTCCTACCATTCCCTACCTCCTAAGCGACTAATGTCGTCTATTTGCAAAATAAAATTCCATCAAGTACTTAATGAATATAAATATCAATTGTTCCGTTATATATACATACGTACAATGTCCATGGACGTTAATTTTTTGATGCTTCATGCAGTGATGACTTACGGGATAGAGACGTGGCCGTTCACTGCGGGCAACATCAGGCGGCTCAAAGTCACTCAAAGGGCAATGGAGAGGGCAATGCTCGGAGTTTCTCTGCGAGATCGCGTCAGGAACGATGCGATCCGCAGCAGAACCAAAGTAACCGACATTGCCCGAAGAATTGCAAACCTTAAGTGGCGATGGGCCGGCCATATTGCCCGCAGAACGGACGGCCGATGGGGCCGAAAAGTCCTGGAGTGGCGGCCACGGATAGTTCGTCGCAGCGTAGGTAGGCCTCCCGCAAGATGGACCGATGACCTGGTCAAGGTTGCGGGAGTGCACTGGATGCGGGCGGCACAGGACCGGGCATCGTGGCAATCGCTGGGGGAGGCCTACGTTCAGCAGTGGACGACCCAAGGCTGTTAATGATGATGTTGAGGAACTATTACTCAACAACATTTCTGGACCACGGCGTTAAAAGATCACAATCTTTTAACATTTCCAGGCTTACGCTGCCTAAACCGTTAGAGATATATAAAAATGATGTATGAAAGAATTGTAGATCTAAAAAGTGCTACAGAAAAGTTCGGGATGGCCTATATCTATCTTTAACGGTTTTCTTACAATAACCACTTTTTTGTTTACAAAATGAATTAAAAACCGCGCGCTATTTGCGGCGTTCTTTATTTGGTTTCAATATTAATCCTTATCCAAATAAATGCGTTTGTTGTCAGGAGAATTTAATGTAGAATAAAATTGTCCTTTGTAGTATTTAAATTGGACTAATAGTTTACAAGATATCCCGAACACAAACAATAAGGGTAACCGAGAAATCAGCTCACAAGCTACCGGCCGCGGCCTTAGAAGTTTGGAATGCCAGTAGATTTCTGTTATTACGTAGATTACTATTAAGTTAATAAATTAGGTGATAGGTTAGTACAAGGGGCCAACATAAGTTTTGAACTTTTAAACTTCACGCGGACGAAGTTGTGGGCAACAGCTAGTTACGTATATTTATCTATATCTATACTCTATACTAATATTGTAAAGAGGAAAGATTTGTATTTTTGTATTTTTGTATTTTTGTATGTATTGAAATAACTCAAAAACTACTGAGCCGATTTCAAGAATTCTTTTACCATTACAAAGGTAATTTACATATCTGTGAGTAACATAGACTATGTCTTTCATTATTTTTTAATTTCACGGAGACGTAGTCGCGAGCAACAGCTAGTTAGTAATAAAACGGTTTATGAACTTTCCGACCTTTAACAAAATAAATAATTTGTATAAAATACATAATACAAGATGGCTCTTTTCCCGAACGTTCTTTGTCTGGTCTGGGGCATCTGGATGAGGGAAAATCGATATCGTCCAGTGCGCATGCGTATTCCAGAATCCGGGCGTGGCCGCGGCTACCTACGGCTACAGTGTTGCCAGTGCTACGGCAATTACCATCTTTTACGGCTTTCAGGCTAACAAGTTACAAAATCTGCGGCCTACGGAACCCTGAGGTCGTAGCAACTTCTAAGGCATTTCTGAAATCAACAAAATAAATTAAAAAGGGCATTGAATAACAATGATTTGGAGGCTTTATTTAATTTAATCCCATGATTCCATTATCCTCGATACAGATAATAAATTTTAATGCTTTATTTGCCTTAAAATATTAAAGAGCGTCGTTTGGCTAATGTTAAATATAGTGTCTTTTTTCTATATAAACACAAGGGTTTTACCCAATGTAAAATGCTAGGTTAAAAATATTCACTGGCAACACAGCTCCCGCACCGCTCCGCACTCCGCCACCGCACTTCATTCGGCGTTGGGATCCACTTGGGACGGACGTGCGCTTATTCTTTACGTACAGATACACCAGTATCTACATTGTTTGTGCTTCTGTTGCCTGATGTAAGAAGGACTACTGGAAAATGCCGAGTTCTATTGAAAAGCCACCCACGATACCCACGTAAGATTCAATATATTTTTGCTGGACTGCTTACTTAACATTTTAGCTATACGCGTTATTTTATTTATAATATTGATATTAATACAATAGCTATGTTTAGTTTGGTATAACGTTGGTATGCTTTGTGTGCATGAATTATAGCTGATATTTCAATACTTAGAGTATATAATTTATAAAAACAAAATGGCTACCTTTCCCCGCACAATGGCGGGGGAGGGGTGGGGTCGCAGACAGGGTAATCGATGCAACTGGAGCATGCGCGTTGCAGCTCCAGGGACGCAACCTGAGCTGCGAGGCGCATGCGCGATGTCCGGTCGTCCCGGGCTAGCTCGTAGGGCATGCGCACTAAAGCTTACCAGTATTCCTTTGTCTTCAACTCTACATGAGTTCTATAATGACTTCAATATGCGAAACAATTGAAAATAATTAAAATTGTAGGAAGTTTATTAAGAAATCTTAATTTTTTAAATGTTCACAATTTGGTACGCATACTCACAACAATACATTTGTTTACAATCAGTGGCATTGTCAACCCAAGATGGCCGCCGTAACAAAATGGCGGATGACATGTTTCAGTACAACTACTACACAACTAGACCTAATTTACAATTAGTGTAGTAGAAGAACACGGTAAAAACCAATTCATGACATGAACTAAATACTTAATAAGTTATTGTTAAAAGGATAAATTATTGAAAAAAAGATTTATTGTTACTCATCAATATATTTAAGTTACAAACACTGTCATTTTCATCTCAAAACTTGTAGGCAAAGAATATGAGATATTAAAACATGCAGTTTATTCTACTACAGTACTTATAGAAAAATAAATACTTTGCAAAAGTTTTCAAAAACTATTTGTTGCACTGTCTTACAGAGTTTTGTAGCTTGATTAGTTGCAACGATGAGTTCAATTTGGATCGGTAATAATATTGTGTGTGTTCAGGTGCGACATGGAGCATGTGGCCACCCTGAAGAATAGCCGCGCGGAGCTGTCCAAATACTTCACCGTAGACCTGCCGAGCTGCATACAGCTCATGCAAATCTGGTTGGCCATAACAATAATAACATAACTAAATTAATCAGTTTGCAGTGATTTTGCACATTTGGATAAATTATGAAACAACCCACAATGAGAAATGAAATGCGACAGTTTTACCCTTTTTCCATGCTTTAAACTCAGTACATTTATTATTATCTATAATTAGGACAAGCGGTCGATGTCACCCAAATGTTTTATGCAGGGAGCGGTCTGCTAGGTGCCACCCGTCGAAGCACTCGGCGCAAGAGTGCATCGCGCCCGTGATCCCGATCCGCGTGGACCGCGTGGCCGCGCTGCTGGCCAAGATGCGCGGCGCCCGCTCCACCTTCTACCAGCAAGGCCGTCTGCTCGCCCTCGTCGACCTCTACGAATCGGTAACTAATACTCTTTCACAAATTTCTGCCTCCATAGAACAAAAATGTCAATAGCGGTTGATATTTTTTCCTTTTACTAAAGTTAGGCAACAGCATTAGAGAGCACTTTGTCTCTGATAAATCTTGATCTTGCTTTAACAATGTTTTTCAGATATATTTAGATTGTTATTACTTGATTTTGTGATCTGTGAAAACTAAATAACTTTGAGAAGAATTTATTTTTGGCCGTTCATGACTATTTGGTAAATATCAATATTTAAGAGACAATTGCTAACAGATTGATTTCGATGCGATGAGCGACTTGGGGGCGGAGAAAATCGTCAGTGTAGCCTAGTCCGAGCTTGTGCAGGCTGCAGAGTTCCTCGTCGATAGCACGGAGCTCTCCAGATTCCTGCAGGCATCGGTTAAAATTAACCATTGCTATCTTAGTCATAGGTAAGTTAACAATTCAGCACGCAAACCAACCGTCTGTATTTATACTTTGTTTAACAATAATGTTCAATACAAACTTTACATCAAAATGAAGCTAAACAAGTAATATGTCTAACAGGAAAGCTTCAGATATAGTTCTTTACAAAATGTTTGATAAACAAGAGGCCTACTTCCACTACCTTGAGAAGCTGCAACAGATTCTGAACACGTACAACGCTATCATCGCTACGCTCTCACGCCGCATGTTCGAGATCATGGACTTGTTCTACGTGAGTCTAGAAAATGAATAGCAACAAGTGTACTCGGTGAAGGTAAGTCGCGCCTTCCAATGATGTGCAATCACAGGCGGGGCCGAGGAACTCTTGGATGTACCTGGCCAAGTACCGGCTGCGGCCGCTGCGCAGCCACTGCGCGCTCGCCACCGCCGTCTACCGGCACGCCGCCGACGACTCTGAGGAAGTCAAGTCTCTGCGGACATATTGTCCTAAGGAGCTCAAATGGATCAACGGGTAATACATGTCTCTATTTAAATAATTTAATAAAAAGGATATGCATGTATTTAAGAATGAATTAAAACAAGGTCTGTAGTAAAGTGAGAGAGTAATGTGTGTATGTCAGGGCTGCGAGCACGTTCACGCGGCGGCAGTCGCGCTTCCCTGTGGAGGAGAAGAGCCGCCGGCTGGGCAGCTACCAGTACTACGACGTGTACGGCGCCAAGGTGCTGGTGCCGCGCGTGGAGATGCTGGCGCTGGGCAACGCCGTCGCCGCGCTCGCACCCAACAACCAAATGTCCAAAGACTTGCTCGAGGTACCTACAACTATTACATTTTTATAACGTACATTACAATATTACATATATTGTTTTGAACTTTTCAACAAATGATATGTGCCTTTGTGTTGTGTAGGATTTGGAGAAGGTGAAGCTGAAGGAGGAATGCAACGATGGCTGCTTCACCGAGGAGGAAAACAAGGAGCTGTCGGCGTACCTGGCGTACATCGTCGGCTGCTGCCGCTCCGCGCTCGACTTCCCGCGCAGCGCCATCAGCTCCTTCCGCAAAGTCGCCAGGTCGCTACCCCTCTCCTCCTCGCCACCTCGCCACCTCATCACCTCGCCACCTCGCCACCTCATCACCTCGCCACCTCACCACCTCACCACCTCGCCACCTCACCACCTCGCCACCTCACCACCTCCACTTACAATCAAAACAGTACAATTTCTGTTTAAAAATTTATTATAAATATAACATGGTTGTATATTTATTTATAGGTCATTACTATACATACCTCATGACCACGACAATTATTTGACTCCTTACGCCATACTGGAGTCGGCGGTGTGCTCCCAGAAGGTGGGCTTGGAGCGGCGCGCTAACCGCCTCATGAGGAACGCTAAGTAAGTACCCACTAGCCACTAGCCACTAGCCACTAGCCACAGCCCAAAGCCCAAAGCCCTTTCGTGAAAAGAAAGTTTATAATTTCTTGCATAATTTAATGTATAAATTAAAAGAAACTTGTAACACTTGTTTTACATTGATTGACGCGATAAAGTAATGTGTGGTTGTGACTGTTAACAGGAGACATTTCTACCGGAAGTCACCTGAGATGCGCACTCTGTACAACATGTACGCCAAAGTTCTGGAGAAGGCCCGGGAGAAGCCGGAAGTGAAGCCTAAGGCAGCGCCCTACGTGGACGTCAGCTCCATTTCCCTCTAAATAATTGCACTTACGTGCTTCATATCAATGCTTATATCAAACATAATTTGCGTCTATAAAGTTAATATTGACAATTACATTTCTCGATGTTTAGAAAGAACTATGTGATTAATACATGACTATAAACTTTTTAAATTATTGGTGTTTAGATGTAAGAAGATAATTCACTAGTATATTGTATTATGTCATCTCAACTTCAGAGATCGGCTCCTTTCAATCTCCTCTCAATTATTCATATTTTTATGTTCCTTCTTTCCATAATCTTCTACCGACTATTTTTAAGTTGTGTCGGATTTTATGTTGAGATGTATGTACTTGTTGTTTTAAATAGTTCGTATTGCAGTTGCAGACAACAAACTTCAACGATGTTTTATGTTGCGCATGAAGCTGTCACATTAAAAGTAGGCTCTCTCCATCCCGGAAAGGGTCAATACGAGATCTAATTCAGAGCTTATATATTTTATATATGTTTCTCTTAATTATTGAAACATTCATTTTATTTCATTTTTAACTATAAATTAACTGATAACTGTAAAATATCATTTTATACCTTTTAAAATTCTACCTAACAGTTATTATTAATTTAACTTGATTGTGTGTTTATCATTTATTATGAAAGAAGCTCAGGAGAAACGGGATGTGACTTTTGATAAACTTTTTTAAATCCGACCATTACTTACTAATGTATTATTTACCTAAGTACCTATAAGTTACAACGCCACACTCTGTTGGCTCTATTTTTATTGGACATATGTTTCTAATAATCTTATTATATACTTTACCTAATGAGGTCTTTAACCAACCTAGTGTAGTTTCTTTCGATACATTTACTATATGTACTGATTATTATATGTATGGATAGTTGTGTCGATACTATATCGTATCGTATCAGCCTTTGGAGGCTTTAGATGTAAGCAAATTATATCAAGTATTGGAAATACATCGACATCTTTAGAATTTGATGTCGCGTAGTTGTTGGCTATGCAAGGGACGGGGCTTGGCTCTGCACTATACTGTGGTATGAAAAAAAACAATTCAATGATTATATACGATATATACCGAATTTAGATTTATCGTGTAAGGCGGTGCAGAGCTTGAAAGGTAAGTATTAACATCCGGTTTGACGTAGTACGTACATACAAACATACCGTAATATTAAGTAATACATGTCATTTGATTTTAAATGTGTAACGCGATGTCGCGCGACGCACCTTGTCAAACAATACATTATCCGATATCAATCGACGAATTCTACTATTATCTATGTATCAATCAGCTATTTTATCTGAAATAAATGTGGTTAGAAATGTGCGTGGTTGTTTATTTTATGCATCTTTAATTAAACATTAGTTTAAAACATGCCCCAATATTGATTTGGAGTGGATTTGTAGAGCCATAGACTCAATATACTCATAGACAGAGGAGATGGAGCAATCGCCCAGGGTGCCGCGGGGGCAGTTTGTAGTGCAGTTTAAGTGCGCCATAGAAATCTTGCGCAGGGCGTCGCTATCGCTAAAACCGCCCTTAATGATCGCTCAGGGCAAATCGGCGACTAAGCGAAGCGAAGAACGCATATGGTGCCCTTGCCCATACCTTTGTGCTCCTAACTCCTAGGACTTAACCCTTAAAAGCCTGATTTTTTAAATCGAATTACAAAATGTATAAGTGTACCCCTTACTGTGTTTTTTACTAAAGGGAAAAATAGTAAAAAATTAAAAACGATGTTTTTATATTTTCGTGATATGCTCGTTTTTGTTTTCTAGCTTGAAGATTATCAGTCAAAAGTAACATGTAAACAGCTTAATATTAAAATAAATTCTATTGTAGGGGCCCAATGCGATCCCGGTATCAAATTAGGAACTTCAGGTATTTAACCCTTAAACCCACCAAAAAATTGAGACTAAAATTAAATAAAGAAGTACTTGTAATTTATGTAGGAAATCACGAAGTTGAATTATTCCGTTGAAGGAAAAAGCAACAAAAATTAGGCCTCATATGTACACTCATCAAACTACGCCTGTCATCTGTGTGGTGGTGGTATTGCACCGGGCGAGCTGGCACATTTGTGCAACAGATGTTGCTGTTGCTGGCATCTACCACTGCTTACAGTAAGTATATATATATCGGCTTGAGCTAGCACGATATCAGAATTACTACTACTCGAGATCACATGTGGGCGGCCATGGGTAAAGTCGGATTCAAGGAATACATTTACAATACTACAGTCAGGATATCATCGATCTACCCAACTCATATCGTTCAAACAATGTTCTCGCAACGATCTCTATTTTCAGAATGATCTAAGTTTGAAAGTCGCTTGGCCGCGCTTGTGTTCTAATTATGACTTAAATTCAAATTGATTTCTTCTTCTGATTGCGACATATATATAGATTATAGATCAGTGGATTGTGTTGGCGCAGTTAAAAATGGCAATTATGATCTACATATAATACTCTATCGTGAAAACATATTTATTTGGATAAATAAACTTTTTAATAAAAAACAAAACCGACTTCCAAACAAAATACACTAAAAACAAAATCTTCTCAAAAAAACAGTACACTAAAAAGTAACGAAATAATTACTTGAAAATAGTAAACCTCCCTTATTGTAGCTGTAATGTCTATATTGTACAATTATTATTATGTGTGTGTGTGTGATATTTCTACGTAAGGTTTTCTAAATTTTTACCATAACAATTGACAATTGAAAGTATAGTAACGTTTTTAGTAATGACTGACTTTGTTTGGAAGTCGGTTTTGTTTTTTATTAAAAAGTTTATTTATTTCTTGATTTTTAGTGAATCTAGACATCGCAGTATGATAATCACTAGCTTTCAAACAAATAATGAGTTATCTAAATCGATTATCTAAGAAATTAAGTAAAGAACTAATACATCGTTGCGATCATTCACTCATAATTCGGTGCGGCCGCGCGCCGCTGTTGCCCGTGAGTTTTAATATTTTGATAACTTCTAGAATCTTCCACAGAATTACATACTGTAAAAGGCAATTATGATCTACATATAATACTCTATAGTGAAAACATATTATTTTTGGATAAGGATTCATACCAAATAAGAATAAAAGCGTTTTAAATAAAGTCGATTGCACTTATTTGACGGTTTTCTCGAAACAAACGGTTATTGTGCGACAACCTTAAGAGATAGATATATCCTATCGCAGACTTTAATTCAGCTAATTGAATGGCCTACAATTCTTTCATACATCATTTTTATGTAGCTCTTATAGTTTAGGCTACGTAAGCCAAGAAAGCAAACTTTGTTACAAGTTGGTATTTTTTTCTGCGACTCGTAATTTGCTATTTATGATATCTCCTAAACTATTGATCTGAATTACACAGTTCCAAGGGCATTTATAATCTACATTAAATTCTCTTGATGATGGACACATTTATTTTGATAAGGATCCATACCGAACACGAGTAATAGCGTTAAAAGTGGGGTATAGATTTTGATCGAAATTTTAATGAAAAAAGTGGTTATTGTGCGACAACCCTAATAGATAGATATATGCTATCACGGACTTTTATTTAGCAAATTTAAAGAACTACAATTCTTCCATACATAATTTTTGTGTAAGTCTTATAGTTTAGGCTACGTAAGCATAGAAAGCAAAAAAGACACCAAATTTCGTCACGCAATTTTGAGCTAAACTATTTAACTACGCCGTAGTCTTTGACTCCAAAAACCAAACAAAAAAATGGGACCCACCTGCAAGCACTACCTCTCGGATAAAAAAAGAATTTTCAAAATCGGTCTACCAGGGGCGGAGTTATGCCGTAACACACATAAAAAAAAACATACGGACGAATTGTGTGCCTCCTTATTTTGGGAAGTCGGTCAAAAATCGTCCAGCGAGTTATTTTATTATTGGAACACAGCGCTTCTTCCGCAATTATGTTTAATTTTTATACAGCGCCATCTTACGCCATAGTAAGTAACTAGCAGTAGTAAACAGAAGTTGAAGTGATAATATAAAAGGTGGCGCTGCTGTGTAATTTGTCCCTGTTTTGACTAGTTTTAACTCTAATTTCTAACATTGTAATAATAAAGATCAAACTCTCAACTTATATTTATACAATTCCTACGATCGCTTACTCAAAGTGACTGTTTATTGGTTTGTCTAACTATTTTTGTATCTTGTACAAATCACAAAGTTTGTCAAATTAATGAGGTTCATGAGCAGAATACAGAACCACACAGTCATCACCAGCTCACTATACGTCCCCACCGAAGGGCTCGGAGCCTACCCTAAAGTTAGGGTGAACCACACAGTACTAAAACAAAATTGAAACATTTATTGACGCTTTAGTTGACTTTAAAGGACTTTTAAAAAAATCATTGTTTTATTAGTATACTAGCTGTTGCTCGCGACTTCGCACGTGTGAAATTAAAAATTGTAAAGCCTATCTTACTCACTGATAACGAAGCTTTTTAATGGTGAAAGATTTTTTGAAATCGGCCCAGTAGTTTTTGAGTTATTTCAATCATCATCTTTCTCCTTATCCTTATCCTACTCCCGTAAGGTCGGCGCAACAGGTTTTTGTCTTCCACATAACTCTATCATACGTCATCTCAGTCATCACTCCCTTTTTGATCATGTCACCTTGCACGCAATCCATCCATCTCTTTCTAGGTCTACCTCTACCGGTGTACCTCCACACTCATAACTAACGTTCTCCTTGTAACATGCGATTTATTCCTCCTCATAACATTCCCATACCATGCTAACCTTTTACTCCTTACCTTCTCTACCACTGGGGCTACTCTCAAACTTCCTCTAATCTACTAATTTCGTATCTTATCCATTCGTGTTACCCCACACATCCATCTTAACATTCGCATTTCTGCCACATGTATTCTCCTTTCATTCGTCCCTACTGCCCAACATTCAGATCCATACATCATGACAGGTCTTGTAAATTTTCCCCTTTACTTTAAATGTAATTTGAGGGTCGCATATTGCACCTGTGACCTGTGCAAAAATACAAGTCTTTCCTCTTTATAATATTAGTATAGATCTAAGCCTGGTAGTTAGTGAGCTGATTTTTCGGTTACCCTTTACTCTCATAGATGTTGGAATCGATAGATCATACTAGTAGTTATATATTATGGATTAAAAAAACACTGCTTTTTAATTCAGTTATTCAAAGTCAAATCAATGATGAAAAATACAGAACATAACAAAGACTGAGAGTTAATAGATATTTATTACTAATACGGTCGTGCATTATTTAAGTGGGATTCGTTAATATTATTGTGATCGCTTTCTCTACAGTCACTACTAGAACCGTCCCTTAATTTACTTAACAGGTAAATAATAATTTTAGTTCGATATTATTTCATGATTAAATCGAATATCGATAGTTCACAGTTATTCGCTATGCGCTTGTGTTCGTCACTATGATACCCGTATATTAAGTACGGCATTTACCGTCATACAAGTTTTATTCGATATTTTATATGCGTGATTTATAAAACTAATCAACGTTATTTAGACAAACTATACTCGTATTACTACTGACGTTAATGCAATGTTTTATATTCAGTTTTAAAATACATACGAGATGGACACCGCCTCACGATCAACGAAATATTTTGGCATAACCTCTCAACGTGGGTATCAAATGTAAATGCTAGGGAATATTAGAGTACGATACATCTATACTAATATAATAAAGCGTAAACACACACTTCTTTGTTACCTAAGATGTCAGCAATTACAGCATATTTTTGAATAATTCTTTTTTTAATAAAAAGCCCTACACTTACGTCACGCTTTAGGCTATATATTTTCACGCCATTAAACTTAGGTGGTAAATATTATCGATAAAAACCCTAATGAGGGAAAGAGAGCATAAGTTGCTGCCAACATCAAGAAAGCAAGATTGCCAAGGTTTGTCATGTTTGCTATTGATAATTTGACAAATGTAAACAATAAAATAAAATTTTCATAATTTCATGCGGTTAAAGCCGCACGAGAACAGCTAGTTTTTATATACCTCTAACAGTTTAGGTAGCATAAGCCGAGAAAAGTAACATTATAGTGATTTTTTAACGCCGGGGTCCGGAAATATGCTGTTTATTAATAGTTCCATAACATTAGTAATAACAAAATATAGCCTATGTTACTTACAGATAAAATTACCTTTCTAATGGTGAAAGAATTTTTAAATTCGGTTCAGTAGTTTTTGCGTGAATCAAATACATGCAAAAATAAAAATCGTTCCTCTTTATAATATTATTAGTATAGATATAGATTGTAAATCCGCAGTCTCCCCTCTGCGATTGCGCGTAGCGAAAATATACATACAATACGCGTACCACCCTGCTTAGTGTTCGCACAATGACAGTCGTATGCCAGTCCAGTTATAGAGAGCTACTGTACTGGCTAGGTGTGAACCAGGCACAAGAGATAAATCTAGAAACGTTTGGGTAGAGACAGATTCGATCAATAAATCAAACGGCCCGCAACTGCGCAGGTCAGGTGATGCTGGGAAAATATGCCGCATTGCGGATAAATCTGGTATTGATATCTGCAATAATAGACCTCTAGCATACTAACGGAGAGTTCATTTTAAATAGACAACGATCTTGCGCAACCATAGCGCATGCTCGGGTCCTGCGGCGTTTGTAGCCGCGCTCGCCCCTTTACAGTGCTTTCGACCGTGTAGAGGAGCGAGCTTGTGGCGCGCTGTTGGCTTCAGCTTTCCAGTTTCTTTGGCAATCGTTTTCTTGGACTGCAAGATGGAGAATTACGACGAGAATCGGGATCTTTTAAAAGCAGGTAAGCGAGTAGGCAAAAAACAAGGTCATTATCTTGGCCGCATTTCGTTAAAGTGCCGTGGCAAGTGAGCGTCGAAGACAAAGCAGCAAAATATCAAGTGTTCTAAAAGTTACATTTATTGTGTGAATATGATTTATTTGTGGTGTTGTTTTGTGTTTCCGAAGAACTGCTGTGACTGTGCGTGTATTTAATTATATTATCAGTGAGGTGCTGTGTCGTGCTGTGTCGTGCTGTGTCGTGCTGTGTCGTGCTGTGTGCAATTGTTTGCGTGTTTCTTATAAAGTGACGAATAATTTTTGGACAAAGTGCTAGTGAGTGAAGTGCTTTTAATTTTTGTGATATAAACGTGTCTAATATAGATATTTAAATTTTTGTTTTTTAACCTTAGAGATATTCTAAAATGTACTATCTGGGGTTGCAAGGTTTTGTACATAAAATTATAATAAACAAGAATGTTAACAAAAGACCAACAATGTTTTATTTAATAAATAAAGAGGCGAACGAGGCTGAATCCTGTAGCATCTCTCTCGTCGTAGGAAAAATGTATGAATTTCAAAAACACGGCGTGGCAAGTCTTCTTAAATATATTGCCGGTTGTCGGCTTTAGGGCGTTGGCTGCTCTAGGGCGTTGGCGACTCTTGGGCGTTGGCGGCTGCGCAATACCCCCTCCCCCCTCCCTCTCCCCCCGCATTCTGCCACACCCCGCCACACCTAACATTGTGAACTGCGCAGCGACGTGCGCAGAGTTTCGAGCCGCCATGACACCCGAGGACCTGAGGACAAATAGAAAACCTTGCTCACCTACACGAGCCAAACGATCGCTGCCACTGAGTGCAGTTCACTTCAATGTATTTACTGATTACAATAGAACATTTCTTATGATTATAACTCACGAAATAAACGACTCTACAGAAGTTTGCGGGTGACCGCTCCTATCTATAGCTATCCTTATTTAACGATGTCCCACATTATCTTACAATTTTTACAAAATAAAGTTTAAACGTTACTTCACGGAAAATAGTACCGGCCATGTATGGAATTCTTCTGTTACTAAATTTCGGCGTTGAATTTAAATGAGATATAAATTAGGGCACAATAAACTAGTCGACACTGGACTGAACATAGAGACAACTCGACAACCCCGGATATTATATTTAGATGATATTATATTATATATGTACCTAGATGGTACTTAAGCTGCGCTAAGTTACATATAAATATAGTTTCCATTTGGCGGCATATTTTCATGTTGTATAATATATTGTAATGTACGAAATGCTGAGCGTATAGTTTCAACTTTATTGTCTATGCAGTGCTTATTTTTACTATTAATAAGTTTTTCCACAAAATTGAATATCCTCTGTCTACCCCTCAAAATGACGGCTATGCTTGCGCCTGCGTTTGCGTTTGCGCCTGCGTTTGCGCCTGCGCTTGCGCCTGCGTTTGCGCCTGCGCCTGAGCCTACGTTTGCGCCTGCGTTTGCGCCTGCGCCTGAGCCTGCGTTTGCGCCTACGCCTGCGCCTGCTGAAATAATAATAAATATAAAGCGAACCGTTTTTGACTTTTTATTATTAAAATCTCATATTTTACAAGTACTTTTTTATGTCAGAACACAATTATTTGCCAAGCAGATGTCTTCACTATTTTTAGTTATTTTAGGTAAATATTGCAAAGCTGGTTAACGCATATTTTGATAATTTTTAGATCATTGCAATAAGAGTACACAAAGTAGATTCTTGTTTTAATTAATGTATAATGCTTAGCTAATTGCTAATAGCTATGCGGTAAGCTTTATGAAGTGGCTGAGCGTACAACAATCGTTATTCTTATTGGGATTGTGGCGGAACTGGGAAAATACCTATAATTAAGGTAGCTAATCATCTACTACTCATATATTATAATGTTTTGACGTTTTTTCTCGACATATTTCTCGGCACAGATATATCGGAAATCAACTCTACCACTTCAAATCCGATTCAAATTTAGTCTTATTGGTTCAACATCATAAACACTTAAATAACTAACCTAAAAATGGCAATTAAGTGATACAAAAAGTCCAATGGAGCTATGCTATAATATAGCTATGGATCCGAATTCGACAAAACAGCTATGGTAAACTAAGTCTAAACGGAGTTTGACTTATGTTGCATCAATCGGAAACACATTTATATGATGTTAGCGAACCAATGACGTTAACAAATGTATAAACTGTAAAAACACTGTTACAAATGCGCATGCGCAAGGTATTTCGGCAAGGAGCCAGGCACTGCCAGGCACTGCCAGGCACTGCAGGCACTGCCAGGCACTGCCAGGCACGGCCAGGCACGGCCAGGCCCGCACAACACTGCCTCTGTTCAACGAGTTAAATAAAGATATTCCATACTAAACTTAACAAACAGTGGTGGACTCTGCAACGCAACCAAAATATGCTATAGCATGAATGTCACACGGCAGCGGCAGTCGTCCATTGTTTACATGGTGACCACACCGGTATTTCAGTATTGCAGTTATTTTGTGAGAATTGTAGAAAAAGTTAGATAACATTGTGAAATAAGGATAGATAATGTTATACTTATAGTGAATTGAGATATAGTATTTAAATGGAATTACGCTGAGTTTCTGAAGTTTCGACTTATTTTGTCATTACCTATCGATTCATTAGTAGATATTACAACGAACTTAAACTCAAATTACGTATTGTAGTTTAGAAACGCATACCAAGAATTTGTCGCAGCCATAACTCTCTAACTCTAACGAATGGTTAAACATAGCTGTTAAACCGGCCATTAATGAGTTTTACCGTAATGTGCAGTTTGTCTGGTTAAGGCTTTGGAACGAGATATAGTAGCTTTTTTACTTTTAGTGATATTTTGAATTCGGGTTAACGAGAACGGCGCGAAGGCAGTGCGGGAGTGGGGGGCGGGGAGGGGAATGGCGCAGTCAGCTTCACCCGGGCCCGGGCGGGCGACCACTGGACAAAGAGAAGGGGCAACGCGCATGTGCAATATTGTCCAGCCACCACCCTTAGACCGCCGCGCTTCCAAACTTCCAACCTAACCGACTGCGAACCTCAACCGAAGCTATTTTGATATTGCCTTAGTAGAATACACACACCAAAAAAGTCTATGCAACAACAAATATTAGCTATAATTTGTTTTCGTTTTATTATAAAATAGATTACTTATAGTTAAAGCTCTTTTTCTCACATTGACTTTAACAATATAAAATAAAGAACGAATATTTGCAATGAAATAAAGTCGAAACATAAGTAGTTAATAACTATATTGCATTTCTTTGAAAGTAATCAGCGGCACATTTACCATTGTAAAAGATGATTAAACTAATGACTTTCTAGGTTATTTTAAATTTATTGGCATCCGTTTTTACTGAATAGATGTGATAACTCAAACGCTCTCGCGCCGAATGCTACCACCTACCACTAACATTTAATTAGATCTTTTAGCTAGTTGAACACTTTTGTATGACATGTACGAGTACATGTTACACTAATGATAGAGGCACTTGAGGACTGGGGCCCGAGCTGGCCCAGTGTTTTCTCGCACCATCTCTTGACCGCTCTTTCAATGTGATCGGGGCGTCGGAATTTTTGAATATAATAAAATGGCGTCCCTTGTTTAACTTGTAATCAATAAATCGAACATAGCGGCGTGGGGCGAGGGGCGCGGATGCGTTGCGCGCGGGGTGAGCGGCGCGGGATGAGCGGCGCGGGTGCGAGGGGCGCTGGGGCGAGCGGCGCGGGTGCGAGGGGCGCGGTGAGAGTGGCGCGGGGTGAGCGGCGCGGGATGAGCGGCGCGGGTGCGAGGGGCGCTGGGGCGAGCGGCGCGGGTGCGAGGGGCGCTGGGGCGAGCGGCGCGGGTGCGAGGGGCGCTGGGGCGAGCGGCGCGGGTGCGAGGGGCGCTGGGATGAGCGGCGCGGGTGCGAGGGGCGCTGGGGCGAGCGGCGCGGCGCGGCGGCGCGGTGCGCTGCGCATGTGCAGACATGTCTAGGGCCGAAGAGGCTGATGGCGGCCATTTTGTGCCATTCGACGCGACGACGCCCTCTCGCCGCTCGCCGCCGCGCAGCCAGTCTACTGCACAATTCGCAGCCTTTGTTTTTACATTGCCTTTGTGTTAATTATTATCTATACTAATATTATAAAGAGGAAAACTTTGTATTTTTGTATTTTTGTATTTTTGTATTTTTGTATGTATTGAAATAACTCAAAAACTACTGCGCCGATTTTAAAAATTCTTTCACCATCAGAAAGGTAATTTATCTGTGAGTAACATAGGCTATATTTTATTATTACTAATGTTCAGGAACTATTAATAAACAGCGTGTTTCTGGACGCCGGCGTTAAAAACTCACTAAACTTTAACTTTTCTCGGCTTACGCTGCCTAAACCGTTAGAGGTATATAAAAATGATGTAGGAAAGAATTGTAGATCTTAAAAAGTTCTACAGAAAAGTGTGCGATAGCATATATCTATCTTTAACGGTTTTCTTACAATAACCACTTTTGTGTTTACAAAATGAATTAAAAATCCAACGCTATTTGCAGCGTTCTTTTATTGGTTTCAATAATAATCCTTATCCAAATAAATGCGTTTGTTATCAGGAGAATTTAATGTAGAATAAAATTGTCATTTACAGTATTAAAATTGGACTAATAGTTTAGAAGATATCGCGAACACAAACAATAAGGGTAACCGAAAAATCAGCTTACAAGCTACCGGACTTAGAAAATTGGAATCTTGCATCGGTAGATTTCTGTTATTACGTAGATTACTACTAAGTTAATACTTTTGGTAATAGGTTGAAAAAAAGGGCGAACGTAATAGATTATATTTGTAATTTCACGCGGGCGAAGTCGCGAGCAACGGCTCGTATATAATACGATTACACAACGAAAGTCAATGGACTCTAACAATAGCCAAATTACTTGCTAGTTTTCAACGTAATTTTCGTGAAATTTCACGAAATAATTATTTCGTTACGCTGTAAATAAATATACCTAAATACACACTGTTTCACAATTGTTACATTTTGAAAAAATTAGATTTAAAATACATTTGACTATACGGGTTGATTCTTGACGGATTTTTTTATGTTAAAAAATTAAAAATTTTGATTTTTAGACTTCTTCGATAAACTTGATTTTCATATGTTTTGTATGAAAGTTACAGGATTTTGTCGCCCTCGACTATTTCAAATCGTTCTTTTTACATTAAAAACAAACGAAAGACGAAAAGTGTTTTTTTGTTTTATTCTACAAGTATGGGCGCAGTTTTTAAAAAAGTTGGTAAAAAAAAATTACAGCTTCTCAAAGTTAAGGAAAGAAATTCTGTTTTAAGAAAATTTTCAATAATTTTTTGTTCTCCTGTAAAGGAATTCGAAAAAGGGATAACGGTACGAAAACCCAAGTATTAGGTTTGTTCAAGAAAAAAATGACCACTGTAAACACATTACTTTTGACGTACGGGTAAATTTTAGTTGGAAATCTGATTTTTCCGATTTTTTATAAAAAATTAAATAACTCTTCAAACTAGGTATAGGAAATCGGGCAACATAGTTTGCGCTTCAACGATAGCTATTGAGGTCCTCTAACTCCTCAAAATCGTTGATCCGTCCGTTAAGAATCACCTGTGTAATGAACAAGTAAGTACCTACTTATCTATCTCAGAGATAGTTTGTAGGTAACGAGTTACATAACGTCTACTTACAGCGACATTAGTATCGATATAAAACACCTGCGTCGAGTGACTGTATTTACGTATAGTTTTACACTATTTCTAATGCGTAAGGGGCAGGTGCCATAAACCTAAAGATAGCCAAAAGCGTGTTTGTGTGTCTCAGGCGGGAGCGGGGTCGAAGTCCCGGGCAGCAGTGAGGGGCCGCCACCGCCGCCAACGCCGCCGCCAATGCCGCCAATGCCATCGCCGCTGTCGGGACCGTCTTTTCCGAAGCCGAAACCGGGAGAGCCGGTAGGAATGGGCGCCATCAAACGACACCCTCCCGTAGTATCGAAGAGGAAGGATTCGCCGAGGCCGCAAAAGCCGCAGCCCCCCCAGAGGCAGCCCACCCAGCGGCAGTTCCTCCAGCGGCAGCCCCCCCAGCGGCAGCCCTCCCAGTGCCAGCCCCTCCAGTGGGAGCTCCCCCAGTTGCAGCCCGCCCAGTTGCAGCCCGCCCAGTTGCAGCCGCCCAGTTGCAGCCCGCCCAGTTGCAGCCCGCCCAGTTGCAGCCGCCCAGTTGCAGCTCCCCCAGTTGCAGCCCGCCAGTTGCAGCCCGCCCAGTTGCAGCTCCCCCAGTTGCAGCCGCCCAGTTGCAGCTCCCCCAGTTGCAGCTGCCCCAGATGCAGTACGCGTACTTTCAGTCCCCCCAGTGGCAGCAGCTGAAACAAATTCCTGAGTTTCAGCAAACGCCGTTAGTCAACCAGTGGCCTCGTTACGGAGCGATGCCGCCAGGAAGTCTGATGGGAAGGAGGCAAGGCAATTTATATTCATATTATTCACTAAATAGTATTTTTTGGTTAGGTCCAACATCCTTCAAAGTAGGTCTCCATGCTCGCCAAGGCACCGCACAAGTTCCACTAGCCCCAAGCGTCCATAAATCTCCTCTGCAAAAAATATACTGGCTATTTAAAATTCAAAACTGATTTTCACCCCTTTTTATAACTACCTAGTACTTAATCATTTACTTTTTATTGCAAATTTCAAGTAATTACATTAAAGGAATAGGATAACACAAGCTTTTGACCCCTACTTAAGACCTTTAGGGGATGCATTTCTAAAAACTCTTTTAAATTGCTCATCTGTGTAATAATAGAAACCCATTTGGAAAAAAATCAAGTCTCTGGGCTTCGTATCTACGTCGTGAAAAATATTTCTAGGTGTGAACTTCGACTCCCCATTCAACACCTTTAGAGGTAAAATTTAAAAAAAAATCCTGAAAGACGTAATTAATTATTTGTTTATAGCATTTATTTCAATTTTCAAGTAATTCTTCAGAAGGACTAACGTTGCATGCAAACTTTGGGCCCCCATTTAGTGCCTTTAGGGGAAGATTTATCGTAAATTATTTCCCTAATGCTCACCTACGCAGTAACAGAAATCTATGTGCAAAAAGGTATTTTTTAGTTACCTATAGAAACACGAAAAGAACTTATGGGACTAATATTAAATAAACACAACACAGTAGTATTTGATAGCGAAGTATTTGATTTACCTTGTTCACTATGTTACCATATATGTATGGATGTATTTCAGCGGCTCCATCCCGGAGATAGAACACGTTCTGGAGAAACTGTCCACCTCCATGCGATTCGAGATTGGACGCATTCACATTATGCTGACTGCTAAGTAAGTTTGATCTTCTTACATTTACCTATTTGATTTTCTTCTTCATGTATATGATTAGTTGTTGCTCTTAACTTCGTCAGCTTGGATTTAAAAAAGAAGTAGCATAAACTACTTCCGCATACAAAAACTACCTAAAAGTAATCTGCAGGTCAGGGTTCCATCCCCGCCATGTAACAATTTATTTTCTAGATTTTCAAATTCATTATTTCAAAAACATCGTGCTGAAACATTTGCATATACATATGCGAATAAAGTCAAGGTGTGTGTAGTGTGTAGTTAACCAGTGAAGGTGAAGACAATATATGATGCAACTAAATATTTAGCATCAATGTTATATTATATTTTAGGAAGTACGACGTCAATCTGGAGGCAGCAGCCTACGCTGACACAGACTTGCTGAGGCTGCTGCCCATCTTCTTAAGGATCCTCCGGAACATAAAGGAAAATTATAACGCCAAATTCGACCAGGATGAGATCGTGGTAAGTATCTATAAAACTTGTCGTCGCCCAGTCGTTCGGGAGATTGCCCGAAACAAACGCGGCTTGCGAGCAGATAGACAAAAACAAAATACACTAAAAACAAAATCTTCTCAAAAAAACAGTACACTAAAAAGTAACGAAATAATTACTTGAAAATAGTAAACCTCCCTTATTGTAGCTGTTATGTCTATATTGTACAATTATTATTACTTTGATGTCGGTGTCAGCCGAGGTATATGCAGTGATATTTCTACGTAAGGTTTTCTAAATTTTTACCATAACAATTGACAATTGAAAGTATAGTAACGTTTTTAGTAATGACTTACACCGACTTCAAAGTAATAATAATTGTACAATATAGACATTACAGCTACAATAAGGGAGGTTTACTATTTTCAAGTAATTATTTCGTTACTTTTTAGTGTACAGTTTTTTTCAGAAGATTTTGTTTTTAGTGTATTTTGTTTGGAAGTCGGTTTTGTTTTTTATTAAAAAGTTTAATTATTTCTTGATTTTTAGTGAATCTAGACATCGCAGTATGATAATCACTAGCTTTCAAACAAATAATGAGTTATCTAAATCGATTATCTAAGAAATTAAGTAAAGAACTAATACATCGTTGCGATCATTCACTCATAATTCGGTGCGGCCGCGCGCCGCTGTTGCCCGTGAGTTTTAATATTTTGATAACTTCTAGAATCTTCCACGAGTAATAGCGTTGAAAGTGGGGTATAGATTTTAATCGAAATTTTAATGAAAAAAGTGGTTATTGTGCGACAACCTTAATAGATAGATATATGCTATCGCGGACTTTTATTTAGCAAATTTAAAGGGCTACAATTCTTCCATACATAATTTTTGTGTAAGTCTTATAGTTTAGGCTACGGAAGCATAGAAAGCAAAAAGACACCAAATTTCGTCACGCAATTTTGAGCTAAACTATTTAACTACGCCGTAGTCTTTGACTCCAAAAATCAAACAAAAAAATGGGACCCACCTGCAAGCACTACCTCTCGGATAAAAAAAGAATTTTCAAAATCGGTCTACCAGGGGCGGAGTTATGCCGTAACACACATAAAAAAAAATAAAAAAAAAACATACGGACGAATTGAGTACCTCCTTCTTTTGGGAAGTCGGTCAAAAAATTGAAAATTGATTTTCGTTATATGCAAATATACATATATATATATGTGTACGATGTATGTTTCTTTTCGCTATTACATACAGACACTATAATTTTATTAATATGTAAGTAACAATAGATATAAAAAAGCATTATATTTTAAAACGAGCCTACATCAGCGCGGAAGTAATAAAACGTATCCTATAATATTCCCGAGGATAGACAAAAAAACATTATGTTCACGAAATATGATATTAGATAGACATTGTAAGTTCATTGCAGTACTCGTATAGATATTATATGTAGGTAGTTAGATGAAAGAATGTGGGTTGTGATGATGTTGTTTGTGTTGTAAGACTGTCAACGTCGAACGGCTCGAGTTCATCTCCGACGACTCGGCGTACCTCGAGGTGATGATCGACTAAGGACCGGGGTCCTCCAACGACAACAACGGGGGAGAGATGCTGCTTTTTGTGACGATGTAATCCATTTTATGTAAGTTTCTTCACATTATAACTGCAGAAGGCGCCGCATGTTGTGGCCCGTTGAGTGCGAGGCGACTCAACTCCTTTTACTGACATAGTGCGCACATCCACCATCTACTGGCAAAAACAATTCGTATAATAAGTATTATACTTTCCTTTTAGAATGTTAATAATCAAATAAATATGTATAATCACTTATATTTTCAGGGAAACAACATCACGCTTGCAGCCGCGCGCTTCTTCTGCTTTGCTGTCGCCGAAATATTGGCCGTGAATCTCAAGTTCCCCAAATAATTAGATACGAGTATATACTCACAGTATAACGCTTAATGAATGTTTGCTTTAAATGTACTTCATTACTTAGTAAAATAAGTTAGGTTTAAGAGTACGATTTATTATAAATTGATAGGCATTTGATTGCCATTTAAACAATTTTAACAATAAAAAATATCTACCTATTCTTGAAATAGACATATAAATGCAATTCGATGATGCGATACGAATGTGTTTATGACCAGGTCCGGAGCTAGGCGTTGTGTTTGATGATTATGGATCGAATATATCGTAAAATGAGTTGTAGAAGACGTAAACGCGGCTGGTGATATTTATATCGTATTCATACTTTGATGTAAAAGTTGTTTACGGTATAGATAAGTTGGTCCACTGAATGCGGACCTGTGGAACCAGATTAAACTACATGGTAGAGAGTAGAGACTTTATTGTTAATGATGACTATATGAAATCTCTGAATTCTGAATTCTGAATGTCACTATGATATACTACATGAAATTATTTATGTAATTTAAAGATTTCTTAATACGGAGTGATAAGTACAATAACCCACGTATGCCAAACAGGCTAACTAACCTAGTTTGAATATATATGTCACTGAAACAAATGAAGCATTGTACTGTAATGGCTTGGAGGTTCTCTTTATATATGTACGAGCGCATTATACGCTATCAGGCCGATTGCACTAACTTTACAGTTCCAAACCAACTGTAAAGAAACATATAAATAAAACGAGCCTTCATTGCAGTTTTTTAGATATAAAATGTATGATGAATTTAACGAGAATCTGTTAAAAGCTACTTGACTGTATGTGCGCCAACTCTGCCAGCTTCTTTTCATTATGATATTTCGCGTTCCGCTTTGTTTAGGTTCGCTTCAACGGCGACGTATTTTGTGATTGCCTACCTTTTGCTCAAATCTTCGTCCTCGTGCAATTTAAAAGTAAAAAGAAACTATCCAGTATTTAAAACCTATTTTACTCAGTGATAACTTAACTTACTAATGACAAAAGTTTCGGAAATAGATTCAGTAATTTTTGAGTTTATTAGTTATATACAAAATTACAAATATTAAAAAGGAACAAATCCTTATAAAATTATTATTTATTGTATAATCATAATATTATATTGTTATATATCTAGTGTAAAAGATTAGATATACACTTTTTGATGTTTATACATGTTTAAACTTTGATGTGATAAACATTTGGTACGAAGTGCGTAAACGCACGCATGCGCTGACTGGTGGAGTCGACGCAGCTCGTACTCCTCTGTGCTTGTAACGTCCTCTGTAGCCACCCATTACGAGTACTTAGTGCGCTCACTTGCAGCGACCCCTAGCGACCCCTAGCGACCCCTAAATTATATTTACTACAAACTATTTAAATATTCCTATCTCTGGGGCTATAAATATTTTAAAATCTTATTATACATGTTTTGTAACAACTTATACATTTCTGGATATTATTTTATTGTATAAATACCTTCTTCACTTTCTAAACAACATAGTTGTGTGTAAGCTTTAATAATTTATTTACTGCAATTATAATATTTATAAAGTTTGCTCAATTTGAGTTATCAGAAATGTTTGCTAACTCTAACTCATTAAGAATGTGATTCAAAATTCGTTATTACAAAAAGGGATCTGTACAACATCCCGCATGTGTTGTATTTTCATTAACATACTCGTATGTTACTGTAAAACGACGAACGTAAGTCAATCCTAACATTTACCAACTATTTCTGGGGAAAGTCTGAAAAATGAATAAAGCTCTAACTGTTTCACATACTTCATCAGTTCATCAGTTCGCACAATTTTCTTGAAGAATATTTCGCACAATTGACCACAGCTAGTTGGTAAATCTTGGTTTTTACCGTAGTTTGGTTTTGACAGTAACACATGCGTGTCATAGTAATCAAGTATATGAAAGTTTATTGGTAGTGTGTACTCCATGTGGTCTACGACCGCTACGACCGCCACGACCGCTTCGAATGTCGTAGTAACAACCACTGTCGCACAACACTAACAAGTGGTGACTCTCTGCATCCACATCGACTTGTTTGTGGATCAGTACGATATATAAGTGGACTATATTATTCGTAGTAGTTTATTATATTGTAATAAATATGTATCTCCTTTTCCCCGAGGGCAATCCGGTATTGTAACTCCGCTGCCCTTGGGTTGACATTTTTCTGTAGCCAGTAGTTGTAGTATAACAAGTAATCATAAGAAAATGTGGCCAAACGAGTGTTTAAATGGTAGCTGATTGAAAAAGCGTATGCAAGAAAGATTTATGATTCGGTAGGACTGATTTGGAAACATTAATTTATGTCAATGAAAAATTATCTCATATTAAATTAGCTTTATGTATATAACGTACAGTAGGGGATGATATCCTCGGCATCCCTAGTTTGTACTATTGTACGTGACTGCTTGGAATTAAATATATGCAGGTTTTCCGACATGGTATATCAAAATTCCGAATTAAGGTTTTGAATTTTAACTGAATGTTAAAATTTTGGTCCAGGAATAGTTAGGTTTGGTAAATTGAAGGGTATTTTCGAACGTTATTTTAGAGAAGAGATAACACCTGGAATGGCAATGGCAATGGCAACCTGTAGCATTATATATGATCTTGTTCGTAGCGATGTGTCTGTTTGTGTATTCGATGTACTGCTCTATTTACTTCAATAAATTATTCTCAAAAAAATGCTTTTTTTATTTCATCATTAACCTGAGTTATTTTAAAACCACTTTACTTATTGGTAATAGTATGTGAAAGCAATTGGTGCCGCAAAATGTGGACAAAAGAGTATTATATAGAACAGACGCGCTGCCGCTGGCGGCCGCGGCTTCTCACGCATCCTTACACCAACAAGTAGACTACAATTATTATATAAAAATATTTTCGTAAGTACACTTAAGGGATGAGTAAATTGGAAATAATTGATCCGCGTAAAAGGGTCAAAATCCACAAGCCAATAGCATGAAAAAAACAAGGTTACCATGGTTAGTTACATAAATCCACAGCCATTGGCAACAAAGAAGAACGGTTAGCATAGTTACATAAATCCTCAGCCATTAGCAACAAAGAAGAACAGTTAGCATAGTTACATAAATCCTCAGCCATTAGCAACAAAGAAGCACGGTTAGCATAGTTACATAAATCCTCAGCCATTAGCAACAAAGAAGACGGTTAGCATAGTTACATAAATCCTCAGCCATTAGCAACAAGGAAGCACGGTTAGCATAGTTACATAAATCCTAAGCCATTTGCAACAAAGAAGAACGGTTAGCATAGTTACATAAATCCTCAGCCATTAGCAACAAAGAAGAACGGTTAGCATAGTTACATAAATCCTCAGCCATTAGCAACAAAGAAGAACGGTTAGCATAGTTACATAAATCCTCAGCCATTAGCAACAAAGAAGCACGGTTAGCATAGTTACATAAATCCTAAGCCATTTGCAACAAAGAAGAACGGTTAGCATAGTTACATAAATCCTCAGCCATTAGCAACAAAGAAGAACGGTTAGCATAGTTACATAAATCCTCAAGCCATTAGCAACAAAGAAGAACGGTTAGCATAGTTACATAAATCCTAGCCATTAGCAACAAAGAAGAACGTTAGCATAGTTACATAAATCCTCAGCATTAGCAACAAAGAAGAACAGTTAGCATAGTTACATAATCCTCAGCCATTAGTAACAAAGAAGAACGGTTAGCATAGTTAATAAATCCTCAGCCATTAGCAACAAAGAAGACGGTTAGCATAGTTAATAAATCCTCAGCCATTAGCAACAAAGAAGAACGGTTAGCATATTACATAAATCCTAAGCCATTAGCAACAAAGAAGAACGGTTAGCAATAGTTACATAAATCCTCAGCCATTAGCAACAAAGAAGAACGGTTAGCATAGTTACATTAAATCCTCAGCATTAGCAACAAAGAAGAACGGTTAGCATAGTTACATTAAATCCTCAGCCATTGCAACAAAGAAGAACGGTTAGCATAGTTACATAAATCCTCACCATTAGCAACAAGAAGAACGGTTAGCCATAGTTACATAAATCCTAAGCCATTAGCAACAAAGAAGAACGGTTAGCCATAGTTACATAAATCCTCAGCCATTAGCAACAAAGAAGAACGGTAGCATAGTTACATAAATCTCAGCCATTAGCAACAAAGAAGAACGGTTAGCATAGTTACATAAATCCTCAGCCATTAGCAACAAAGAAGAACGGTTAGCATAGTTACATAAATCCTCAGCCATTAGCAACAAAGAAGAACGGTTAGCATAGTTACATAATCCTCAGCCATTAGCAACAAAGAAGAACAGTTAGCATAGTTACATTAAATCCTCAGCCATTAGTAACAAAGAAGAACGGTTGCATAGTTACATAAATCTCAGCCATTAGCACAAAGAAGAACGGTTAGCCATAGTTACATAAATCCTCAGCCATTAGCACAAAGAAGAACGGTTAGCATAGTTACATTAAATCCTCAGCCATTAGCAACAAAGAAGAACGGTTAGCATAGTTACATAAATCCTAAGCCATTTGCAACAAAGAAGAACGGTTAGCATAGTTAATAAATCCTCAGCCATTAGTAACAAAGAAGAACGGTTAGCATAGTTACATAATCCTCAGCCATTAGTAACAAAGAAGAACGGTTAGCATATTACATAAATCCTAAGCCATTTGCAACAAAGAAGAACGGTAGCATAGTTACATAATCCTCAGCCATAGCAACAAAGAAGAACGTTAGCATAGTTACATAAATCCTCAGCCATAGCAACAAAGAAGAACGGTTAGCATATTACATAAATCCTAAGCCATTAGCAACAAAGAGAACGGTTAGCAATAGTTACATAAATCCTAAGCCATTTGCAACAAAGAAGAACGGTTAGCATAGTTACATAAATCCTAAGCCATTTGCAACAAAGAAGAACGGTTAGCATAGTTACATTAAATCCTCAGCCTTAGCAACAAAGAGAACGGTTAGCATAGTTACATTAAATCCTCAGCCATTAGCAACAAGAAGAACGGTTAGCAATAGTTACATAAATCCTCAGCCATAGCAACAAAGAAGAACGTTAGCATAGTTAATAAATCCTCAGCCATTAGTAACAAAGAAGAACGGTAGCATAGTTACATAAATCCTCAGCCATTAGCAACAAGAAGAACGGTTAGCATAGTTACATAAATCCTAAGCCATTAGCAACAAGAAGAACGGTTAGCATAGTTACATAAATCTCAGCCATTAGCAACAAAGAAGAACGGTTAGCATAGTTAATAAATCCTCAGCCTTAGCAACAAAGAGAACGGTTAGCATAGTTAATAAATCCTCAGCCTTAGCAACAAAGAAGCACGGTTAGCATAGTTACATTAAATCCTCAGCCATTAGTAACAAAGAAGAACGGTTAGCATATTACATAAATCCTAAGCCATTAGCAACAAGAAGAACGGTTAGCATAGTTACATAAAACCTCAGCCATTAGCAACAAAGAAGAACGGTTAGCATAGTTACATAAATCCTAAGCCATTAGCAACAAAGAAGAACGGTAGCATAGTTACATAATCCTCAGCCATAGCAACAAAGAAGCACGGTTAGCATAGTTACATTAAATCCTCAGCCATAGCAACAAAGAAGAACGTTAGCATAGTTACATAAATCCTAAGCCATTAGCAACAAAGAGAACGGTTAGCATAGTTACATAAATCCTCAGCCATTAGCAACAAAGAAGAACGGTTAGCATAGTTACATAAATCCTCAGCCATTAGCAACAAAGAAGAACGGTTAGCATAGTTACATAAATCCTCAGCCATTAGCAACAAAGAAGAACGGTTAGCATAGTTACATAAATCCTCAGCCATTAGCAAGGGGCTTATCATTTGAGCATTTGAACTTATCCGTGAACAGCTTAATATTAATGTACCTTAATGTAAAGTCAGAAGCAAAACACTGACACTGAGAAAATGACTGAGAACCTGTAAAAATTCTCAGTTTTCGATATCATTGTATAAGAGTTTACAAATTTCTATGGGGATGCGAATTAAACGATCATACGAGGGTGAATCAAAAAGTTCTTAGAAGTGTATATATATGAAACCTTTTTGGATCAAGTTCGATATTCAAATTAAAGAGTGTCTATCACACTATATTTATGCACACTGTCACTTGTTTTTGTCAGTTCGTTCGCATGTAATAAATTTTTTTGTGCAACGAGTTGCTAAAAAGTCAAAATTATGGATAAAAGTGAGTTACGTGCGGTGATCAAATATCTCAGTTTGAAAAAAATGTCTACGAAGGAAATTGTTTTGGATATTCAGCAGACATTAGAGGGTGATGCTGTACCCTATTCTACGGTTGCGTACTGGGTGGCTGAATTTAAAAGAGGTAGATCAAGCTGTAAAGATGACCCGCGTTCTGGGCGGCCTTCAACCTCCGTTACAGAAGAAAATGTCAAAAAGGTTGAGAATCTGGTTTTGGAAGACAGAAGAATGACTATAAAACATATAGCTGAGATCCTAAAGATATCTTTTGGTAGCGTTCAATCCATTTTAATTGATTCACTGGGGTTCAAAAAAGTGTCTGCAAGATGGGTGCCACGAATGTTAACCGACGAAAACAAAAAGCGACGTTTGGAAATTTCCAAGCGTAATCTCGAAATGTTCCAGCGTGATTCGGATAATTTTTGCCGTCGTCTTGTCACCATGGATGAAACGTGGGTCCACCATTTTGATCCTGAAACTAAAAGACAAAGCATGTCTTGGAAACGGCCATCCTCTCCATCCATCAAGAAATTTCGAGTTGCTCCTACCGCTGGCAAAGTTATGGCCTCTGTGTTCTGGGATAGTGAAGGAATCCTTTTTATTGATTACATGCCAAAAGGCCAGACGATTACTGGACCCTATTGTGCAAATTTAATCCCGAAAGTGCGTGAAGCGATTAAAGAAAAACGTCGTGGAAAACTGTCGTTGGGCGTGTTGTTCCTTCAAGATAACGCTCCTGCTCATCGATCGGAAGTTGCGCTCAACGCAATCCGCTATGCTGGCTTCAATCTCCTTGACCACCCACCATATTCTCCGGACTTAGCCCCAAGTGATTTTTACTTATTTCCAAAATTAAAAGAGGAAATTCGTGGAACAAAATTTCACGATAATGACGCGGTTATAGCTACCGTAGAGGACTTTTTCGAGAGTCAAGAATTTTTTTTTTTTCACAAGGAATAAGGAAGTTAGAAACGCGTTATTCTAAATGCATTGCATTGGAGGGAGATTATGTAGAAAAATAAAATACTATTATTTAAATCTTTGCATTTTTAATATTGATTTCAAGAATTTTTTGATTCACCTAGGTACTTAGAGCAGGCGCACACCTTTCACTAACCTATCGCACAACTGTTGTGCGCTTGTGTCGATTGTTTCGCAGCCAATTCAACTGTTTAGTGGGAAACTAAAAATCGAGTAGTGTGCGCACCTCCATATAAGCTCATAGGAATCAAAGCGAGACTAAACAGTTGTGCGATGGTTTAGTTTCAGATGTGCGCACGCTCTATGGACAAGTTTATTCACAACGTGATAAAACCATACAGTACCCAGTGAGTAATTTACAAAAAATATTAAATCAGCTCGATCGAGTGAGGCATCTTTTCACTAGATGTTGCTAATAAGGCTCAATTGCAATTCTTAAATATTGAAAGAAATAAGTACAAATTTATTCTGTTAATTCGAATGTTACTGGAAGAAATTTTAGCTTATCAATGTCTTTGATAGACTCGACCGTCAAGTAACACTTGAAATTGAGATGAAATACATTTTGTAAGTTATTGCTGTCTACAGTGTTGACGCAGATGGCAACAACAAACACAGCGAGGTATGACGACAGTTTAGGAATATCTTATGCAGATGGCGGCGGCAGCGAGGACACCTACGCAACAGTTCATATTGATTATGCCCGTTGGGAATTTTCCGTTCGCCGATTTACTAAAAACGGTAAACACATCGCACCGTGCCAAGTTTTACAGTCTCCGTTTCCAATCAATATTATTATTTATCGTTTTAAATCTTTCCTCAGACTGTACTAAAGACAACATACATTGATATTTGCCTTAGGAATAAACCGTTGTGTGGTTTGATTAAAAACAAAGAGATGGCTAAAAATAAACAGAACGTTCTAGAATGTCCCGGACAAAGGTAACCTTAGCGCGCAGTCGCAGACTCGCAGATCGAAATAGGGAGGAACCTGCGCAGAGGAGACGTAAGGACGCGAGCCGCCGCCCGGAATCGACGCCATTTCTTCTGCGGACCTCGCCCAGAGCGCACGTACTGCATTGCCACTTGTGCTATTGAGGGTTCTGCTTTGGTGGTGATCATCGAATCTTTTGCGGCCAACAGAATCTACAAGTAAGTGAATGTTATTATTTAGTTTGTTTTTTTTTGTTTTTTACCATTTCATTTCATTCGTTTTTTTTGCGTATTTCAATATTATTTGAAAATTACTTTATGTTTTTTGATTATTCTTTTGTCGTATATACAGTTTCATAAAGTTCCAAATCATTGTTCGTAAAATGTATAAGAAATCGCGTTTGTTAAATCTGGAAAGGCCACACCCTGAAGGTCGCGGGCGGGCAAGGGGCTGAGAGGGCGCGGGGATATGGTTATCGATTGATCGCGGGCGCGGGGGCTGCGCGGGGGTTGCGCGGGGGTTGCGCGGCGGCGGGGGCAAGGGCGGTGTCTCGCCCGGGCACAGCTAGGGAAGGCAAATAGAGCCTGCGCGAAGTGCGCCATAGCGGCGAAGTGATGACGCCATTTTTATAATTACAATTATTTAATTTAAACAATTTGTGCTGGTGATAAAGAAGTACCTAAGTGAGGAGAAGACCGCCGGCATTGTTCGGTACATTATGTAATATTTATATTAAATAACTTTCCTGTAGTTTCGATGGTTATTTTGTTAACGGAATTTGCTTTTACTGAAAAGTTTGTGCCGGATCTTTTTTCAACATGCGATGTTAGAACACTAAATTATGAATTTTATACGTTTGTCCCGTGGCTCGGCCATCTTGGATTCGGCGCAGGGGTGGGGTCGCATAACTAGATCGATAGTGCCCGGCCGGGGCTCGAACTTGAGGTCGGGCGCGCATGCGCACTTCCAAAGCTGTAGACAAAATGTACGAGTACGGCTTCGTGCAATTGCGTCTCTACCAATACTGATACGGCCTATGTCTGCGCTTGCGTTACTGCGAGAAGAAACGACTTATTATTTTGAAATTTCAAATAGCAATGGCGTGTAAGAAAAGCCAAGCAACAATTATCAAACAGGGCAACTACCCACCGAATGCTCCGGTCTTCGCATTTATAGAAGCGAAGAAACTAAAAGCCGTATCCACTTGGATGAGAAGTTCCCTTACCTCCTTGGCTTAGAACATTAGGAATGAAGAAGTAAATTAAGTTTTCGTCTGTCCTGGATGTTATATGTCCGGGATCCAACGGTTTGAAATCAGTCTTCAGTTACATCTAACCAGATGCGTCTAAAATCCAGATCTGCCAGAATGAGATGTCTTTGAAATCTGCATAGGATCTAGATCAATCAAGAACATAGATATACCCGGATACCAGATCTAGTCCGAACTCAGCCCCTTCTAGAACGATACATGCCCAGGTTTAATATCTGCAAAGAACTGAGATACCAATACCCAATTACAACGAACAGGATGATATGTGACCTAGTTCCAGGTCTGCTCAGAATGGATACGGGATTACAATCAGATATGCCATTGGACCAGAACTGCATAGTACCCAGATGTGTTCTGATCTGACAATAATTCTGTACTATCTAAAACTTACACCTGTTCAAAGCAAATTGTAACCTGAGACTAGATCGGTCTAGATTTGAGACGTGCCCAGAACTCCTTTCCTTACCTCACATTTCATTTTTGGTTAATAAACATCATATTTATTTATATTTTTTTTATAAAATGATTTACATACCATTTTACAATTAATCAGTTTATTAAATCTACTGTACGATCATTTGTTCCAGCCGCAAGATGGCCGCTAAAGATAAATTGATGGAATGTAGAGGCAGCTTGAAAAAATTTTTCAATAACGACATCTTCGGTGCCGTGACAACGACGAAAGTCTGGTGAGATATACGGTTTCACTGGCTATTATCTACCTAAGCAGAAGGCCCATCTAAGAATCTAAAGAACAAATAAAAAACCTAATTATGTTTACTGTAGTCGTCGAAAGATTTACAAAAAAAAATATTTTTCACAAAATGTCTTGATATTCATCTGATCCTTGAACTGCTTTGTTCTATTTTAAATACAAACTGGTAAGAGTGTGAGTGTGTGACAGGCGAGAATCCCAGCACTACCATCGATTGGGAATGACGTTATCGCCGTCGCCACAGCTGACCCCGCTGCTGCACCTCCGCGACGAGCAGACCATGTACTTCTTGTACGCGCTCAGGCGCACCATCGCTATCTACAAACACAATACCACCTTCGTCAAGGAGGCCAAAGAGTTGTTCAGATATGTCTGTAACGTAAGTACCTTTTATATGTTGTACTATACACACTATGTGGTACATGCAACATTCTCCATTACTTACAAATGGTGTATATATGCAATTTGCAGCAGGACCGGTCGCTGCCGCTGATGTCCGACGCGGCTGCGAACCGGGAGTTGAACAACGCATAATGCGAGCTTAAGCAGGCCGCGAGGTACCTGCTTTCAGTCAAAGATTTTGCCGGCTTCTTACATGCCGCCATTAAAGTAAACAACTGTTATGATAGTTATAAGTAAGTATTGCCTTAGTACTAAGCGGAAACAGGCTTTTATTCAATTATTTGCTTCAAAGATGATAAAACAATTCAAACCAAATATCTGACATGGAAAATGTTTGTGTATTTTCAGAAAATGCTATAAAATAATGCACCAAAAAACATGGAATAACCGAGCGTATCAACAACGTTACATAGACAGGATGTCTATGAACTTAATCATCTTTCAAAAGCTTACCACCATGATGCCGCTGTGCATGCAGAACTTCATCGACACCTTGAGCTTCAACGAAGCCAATGTAAGCCTTTGTCATTCATATTATTACATTTTAAAAACTATTTACCTATCTGGAAATATGGGACTCAAACTTAAGTCAGTTAAGACAAGAAAGCTTATAGTAGCAGAAGTTTGTTTACTAAATCTTTTCTTCTATGTTTATGCTATTTACTGATGAAGTGGTAAAGATGATAATGCTATTTTCCAGGGCATACCTCCCGAAGACTGCATAATGCTGGGGATGCCGCGGCTGCGCGAGATCCGGGAGCGCGCCCTCTTGGCGGCCGGCACGTACCGCAACGCGCGCGACCAGCCGCAGGCCATGAACGACCTGCCGCGCCATTGCTACTGGGAGATCATGTGGGCCAACGCGTATGGACAACACCCTACTTATCATTCTGACTAAACCTGTCAACCTGCTTTAAGTCTGGCTCTACATCATGCTCTCTGTCTATTGAACTTCATTACACAATATGTTCTACCAAGTTTCACCGGGGTCCATTGAGATACGTAGTAGCAAACATAAATCCATTCATCTATAGTTTTCAATTTATGATTTAACGTACCAATCTATATCAAGCATCGAAAATAAATATAAATATTTGTGCTGTAAAATAGATATATGGGGAAATAAAGAAATGATAAAATGTTTGTATGAATACGGCAGGTCAGCGCAGCAGTTCCTCGCCACCATGTCAGCTCCGAGGTCCCGTCCGCTGCTGCCCTCCGCGTACATCCGCAACGTCCCCTACTACGAGATACAAAAGTGTCAGCTGATGGTCACCAAGATCGAGCTGTTCAGCTTGTGGCTCATCGTATGCTCCCTCTCCAGAGAGACCCAATCCCTCAGGTTTCTACTCCGGGTAAGACATGTTACCTTACTAATTGAGCTACAAACAAAGCGAGATACCTCACTAAACGTGTGAAGTATGAAATTAATATCTAATCTAATAATAATAGATATATTAAAGTAAATTTAAAAGTAACTTAATAGATTTTTTGTAAAGTTACTAAACATTGTTACTTCCATTTACTACAGTTGATAAGAGAGGAAATGACGAAATTGAGAGATGAGAAAAACGTAAGGCGCCGCAGACATGAAGAAAACGGTCTGTCCTCATTGTGCTTGCTGAAGGGGCACTGCTTCGCCTCTCTCAACTTGCCGGAGGAAGCTATCAAATGCTTCAAGAGGGTCGCCAGGTAAAGTATTTTAAGCTGTATTTTACAAAGTAAACGATTATGAGACATCGTCACTCTTCTTGTCTTGATATCTGTCTGTGGTAGCCACCCTGGCTCTTAAATAAGACAGAAGACAACTCAATTCAGGGCACCACCACGACCTTGAAGCAGTGAAAAGTTGCCAAATCAAAATTTTCATAGAAATATAATCCCAAATAATCGACACAAACATATGTTTTATTGAATCTTGCTGAAAATATTTCGAACTAGTCGTTAAGTTACGTTATTTATTACATTTTGTCATTTCAGTCTTAAAACCAAACACAGCATGGACAAATACTTGATTTCGTACGCCATGATCGAGTCAGCCATATGTCATTACAACATCGGCATGGTGGACGCCGGCCACCACTTGTTGAATGTAGCAAGGTGAGTTTGAACATAACATGAACAGCGCCACTGCGGGGCATAGGCCTTCTCAACACCAGTTTCACTTTCACCAGGGTCACTGCTGCGCCTAATCATTCTGTACAGTGATGTAGTCGGAAATTTTATTTCTTTAATTAATAATTGAATGTTATTGTTTGCAGGACGAGGTACAGCAACGGGACCCCTGAGTTCCGCGCCCTCGGCCACGCCTACAGCAAGGCGATGGTCGTGCGCGTACACGAATCAGACTAAAAATGAAATCTAACAAGATTTCTAATCGGATTTGACAAATCGATACTGCCTTAAAAGGTGTTTATCTGATGTCTTTTAAGGTAGTAACGGTATTATATTAAACGTATGTAAAATACGTAAAATCAATGAAGTGACTAATCTAAAGCATTATTTTATAGCATTCAAAGACTCAAGTGAAACGGACACATATCTAGTTATAAGTACGTGTTTAAATGTTATGCTAAAAAACAAAAAAAGTATAAAACCGAAAAAACAAAAAAAGTATAAAACTGAAAATACAAAAAAAGTAGTATAGTATAGATTTAATGCTGGTAAGGTTTAGGTCTGCAACAAATATATTTGAATGTATAAGTATTCAGATATATTTATTGCAAACTTGGATATAAGATCCATAGATTAGTTATAATTATAATAATAGGAATATGAAAAAAAACGAAAAAACACAAAAAAATCTTATGTTTGTATTATTTTTTTGCGCTCTTAGTTATAGGAGATAGGCACAAAACTGGAAAAGAGTTATACAAGTAATGGCAGACAAGGTAGAAGATAAGAACTATATGACATTGACTTAAACATAAGTACTTAGGTGTAATCCGCTTGTGCGCTTATTTTATTGTAGCTAATATTATATTAGGATAACATCATTATAACCGTTAATATTATAAATTATTATATGAAATATAATATTAGTGGTTATCCTGAATGTGTATGATGTGTATGATGTGCTATCACAGATAACTTAAGCACAAGCGCAGTTTCATGAGCGCGGAATTAAAAAAAATGTATCCCAAGTTTTCCAGCAGACTTCAGCGAACTTCCACCAAAATATAATTCAGAGATTTAAAACAAGGTCACCTAATATCAGCGGCCTTTCCTAATATTACAGACGGATGTGTGTTTCCGCGGCACCACCAACAGTCATAAAATAGGTTTTTTTCTATTCTGATTTCTCATTTACAAACAGAGTTTTTTAAACAGAGTTGTCGTAAATCACAGCATGATTACAATAATATGAAGCTCGCTGGTGTCTGCAAATGTTATAAATCTTTATTATGTTATATTTTTTATTACATTATTTTTTTAATTTTATTTTTTTTACAAATGTAATGTTCGTAAGATACGGGTTTCTTACCACCACCACGATTGGGTTGTTTTAGCTCCCGATATTTCGGCACAGTTGCATGCGCCGTGTTCGCGGGCTGACTGCAACGCGACGCATGCAACTGTGCCGAAATATCGGGAGCTAAAACAACCCAATCGTGGGAAACCCGTATCTTACGAACATTACATTTTTTTTTGTTATTCAATTTTATGTAACATGATTTTTTATTTAACAAATTATTTTTAATTTTATTACGTTAGAAAAAAGTAATTACCTACACGTATTTAAATTCAATGTTTTATTCATAAATTGTAATTAATATTATTTCTTGATTATATTTGTTTATTTTTACTAAAATTAGAAGAGGACTAGCTTCTTCCCCTTCCCACCATTTGCTTAGAAGGAAACGTTGGGAAGGTGAAGTGGATTTGTCGGAGAACAGGAGGGACAAAAAGGGAAGGGAAATGTCGTCCTTCGATACGTCCCTTCCTTTGTCCGTAAAAGGTAGGCTTCACATCTGAAACTTGTTAACTTGTTACGGATGTGTATGGGCAGCGGTCACTTCGCTCTCAGCGAATTCAGGTGACCGCGTGCTCATTTGCCGCCTTAAAAAAAGTAAAAGAAGCCTTTTTACTTTTTTAAGGGGCGCAGCGAAAACGCTCAGTTGTTTTTGAAATACAACAAAGCTTTTGATGAAGATTGTTGCTGTCGTTGTTTTCAAAACGCTGAGAATGATGGTGCTGGTGTGACGCCGGCGCCGGCGCCGCGCTGCGCCCTGTGGCGGTGTAACTCGGGTCTCATCGTCGGTCGGGTGGGTGGTTCGGGCGGGTGGGTGGTGGGCTGGGGGGCGGGCGGGCGGGTGGGTGGTGGGCTGGGGGGCGGGCGGGCGGGTGGGTGGTGGGCTGGGGGGCGGGCGGGCGGGTGGGTGGTGGGCTGGGGGGCGGGCGGGCGGGTGGGTGGTGGGCTGGGGGGCGGGCGGGCGGGTGGGTGGTGGGCTGGGGGGCGGGCGGGCGGGTGGGTGGTTCGGGCGGGTGGGTGGGTGGTGGGCGGGCGGGCGGGTGGGGGCGCGGGGGGCTGCGCTCGTGTAGGCGTGGGCAGTGGCCTCGCCGCCCACACAACATTTCCCACATGAACAACGATGAGGCCTGTGTTGCTGTGTAAATGGCGATTAAATTATTGAATAAGAATTAAAGGCAAGGGATGCTGATTTGGCGGGAAGAGGATGTATATGAAAGGAAATTATATTTTTATGTACATCCTCTGCTCTGAGGTAAGTTTGTTAACATGTTTGATGAAAGCTTTGCTTCTATCGATGGAAACATGTTGAAAAGAAAGCTTTTTATACTTTGTTGCTTTTATATTTTGTTGAATTTTAACTCTGAATGTGATTTTTGTAATATTCAAAACTGATTTTTAATTTAATCTAAGACAAACATATTCATATTAGAGAAACTCTTTGTAAGTGACCTAATTTTTGTACGTGTTATAACTATTTTTGAGGATTGTTGTTCAGTCTGTGTCTACCCCGGATGAGGTTGAGCTTGATCATACGTTACATAAGGCAAGAGGTGCGCCGGCAATCATCCCCACACCCCCAATGCGGGACACGGGGAAATAAAACGAGATGAAGATGTATCACTTAATATTTCGTCTCGAGTGCTGAACAAACATGTTCTTTTGCACGGGATACATTTGAGTGTGTCACTAATGCTAGCGCGGCGACACGTGCGGCCCCGATCTCACTTACTTCCTGGTAATATTGCTAATTTCTTCTAGGCAACAATTCTGAAGATTCTTGCCTTTTTTCCACTGAATACTTGATATCTTCAACGATCACGTACCAGCTCCTCTTTGCCGTTTTGGTTGGAGCGAACATTTGTTCTATATTTAGTTTATTATAGTTTCAGAATGTCACTCCGTTCATTTGAAAAACGAACAATCTTTTTTTTTTTACATTTTACAGATTTCTTTTGCAAGTTTTTAACTATTCATTTGATTTTTATATTTAATCAACTTGACTATACATTTACTCTAATCGTATTTTGATAACATACCATGGGCGTCGTCAGAGGAGCGACCGGGGAGTAGCTACCCTTTTTGGAGAGACCCACATAGAGAACTCAAAAACGACCGATAAATTAATTGTCTAATAATAATTGTAATCACTATTATTAAACCATCGGCCTGCCCCCCTAGCCCCCCGCCTGCCCCCTTAGACCATCGGCCTGCCCCCTTAGACCATCGGCCTGCCCCCTTAGACCATCGGCCTGCCCCCCTAGACCCTCGGGCTGCCCCCCCTAGACCATCGTCTGACGACGTCCATGTATGTAGGTATTTATTTGTAAAGTCATCTAATACTATGCTATATGTATTATTTTATAATTATATAATATTGCATACTCTACAATTATATAATGTAACCAAGTAGCTATTATTTATGTATTGGATTAAATCTAAATGTGTCAGATATTGATATCTGTTTAATTGAAAAAATCAAAACATGATAATGCTGTAAATTCTAAATTTTTCTTATCTAAGGGTGGTGGGATGTTCGAGGTAAATCGATTTAAATTCATCTAAATAATAACGTATAACGAATTTGAGAATTAATCTAACTAATTGATTTCACTTATTTGCTCGCTTACGCCAGCCAAGTATGTCAACCATTCCACCCCCTCTTAAGGAAGTCAAGGAACTCGCATAATTGTAGAGAAAACTGCATTGATGTATTATTATGCATAATTTATAATGTGTAACTTTCTATGTTCGTTCAGAAACATGGGCAATGGGCAACTACTGTGCAATGCAATGTTAACAGCGGCTCGTAACTCGAGCTCGAAACAGCGAACCCTCATGTTTGAATATTGCAATACATCTTAGGAACGAATCTTTTAGTTTTTATCCATAATTGTAAACTATAACTACTCCGTCGGATTTCGAATTAATTGTCACATTATTATGTATTTTTAGTAAAATATCTTCACCCGGCCCAGGGTACTCACTTACCATTTGGAACTACTTTACTTACCTAACTATTCTTGTATTTGTATATCACATACTTCAAATGTATGTATTTGGTAATTTCGAAAAAAATGTCTAACATAAAACAAGTCTTAACTAAACAACTGTACTTACCCAATAACTTGAGACACACGAAAGCGTACATTTATATAGAAATAAAGACCTCAAAATTTTTATCTAAAAAAACTAAAAATGTTAAATCACAATCGGGTGTGAACTTTTCAAATATAACTTTTTTTAAATCGGGGAGGGGTGTATGTTCAAGTAACTTGTTCCAGTCGATGCAAGTAAGTCGCAAGTTAATGTCGCTAAACGATAAATAGTTTTTTGGAATCACTTATTCTATTTACCAGGTATAGTATGGTTGTTTAGTTTCATAGACGGAAGAACTATTTTTTTTAATAATTCAAGACTGTGTTGAAAAAAACTAATGTTTTTAAAAATGTAATGGGTATTGGAATGGTGCATTAATAACCAGATAAGGTTGATAGTTAGGAAAGAAACCGCAGTATATGTTACTGCGGTTTCTTTAACGCGGTGCGGTCGCAAGGGAAGACTGTTTCATTTTGAAATCTTTTAAACTTTCTGTATATTAGTTATGTATAAATTCGCAAAGTAGTATATCTACATGAATGGATAATAAATGCTTATGTTCCCTTCATTTTGTATTATCTTTATACCTGTCCTGTTCATCCTTGTATACCTCACCCGCCCTCACATCCTCTCACATCCTCTCACTATGACTGAACGACTCAATAATGATGTTCCAATGCAGATCTCAAACAAGCAAAATACATATTTGGCTTAAGAATTTTACAAAATAATCTATCCATGAAGGACACGACGTGCAACTTTGTCTGTGTGCAAGCATTTTTACACTTCATGTCTACAAATTGCTCCTATTAACATCGCCAAGCTGACCTGGCTAGATCTAAAGGGGATGTAGTTGAAGTAGTTTTATATCTATTTTACATTTTTCGATTATCTACCAACCCCATCTTGGTGACGCCTATGGCGTATTACATTTTACAAGAGACGCTATCCAGAATTTTAGGTATCTAGGACAAGGAACTACTGCGCACGATCACCTTCGCCCGCTGCGTCACTGGAGCTTGCTGCTAAGCACGAGTTGCCGTTAAGTTTGTATTTGTAATAATTAATTAAAGCTGAAAAAACCTTGGAGTTATTTTCATAAAATATTTGAGACAAAAATTAAGGAAATGCGTTTAAAAGAAAAAGTAATGGCAGCAGCACTTATCTCATAAATCCAGAATTAAAATCATCTTTTATCGGCGATTTTTTTTACTATACAAATCAATAAATCATTACTAGCGATCTAAACATTTGTTTTGGCTAAAAAACCTTGGAGTTATTTTCATAAAATATTTGAGACAAAAATTAAGGAAATGCGTTTAAAAGGGCTGACTTACTCTACATAATATGATGGATTATAAAGGAAATAGAACATTAAAATCTCCAAATTAGATATATTTGTAGAAAACTGACACTAAACGTTAAGTGATACTTTCCACAATACATCAGTGAAAGCCATATTCAGATCGGTTAAGCCATTTCTGAAAATAGCATTCTCAAACACACAGACAAACTGCCAAGGTGCCGCCACACCACATTCAGCTCCTACTCCGCTACTGGTATGGATAGTTCTTATAACTACATTAGTGTAGTTGGTAACACCAAATGGAGCCGGACCTAGCGCGGTCTACTGACAAAAATACCCTTATAGTGACTTGTCTATTTTATTGTATGGGAGGTGGTGTAAATCACCAGAACTCGAACCAGGTTTATTAAGTACATGAAATAATGGAATAAATTTCGACACACACAAAATAATTTTAGACCCTGCAAAGTTATTTAATCCTGGTATCATCGTTTACTTATGGGAAACACTGAAAAACTTGTTTCCATTGCCATACGTTAACGCTGTATTTTTCAATCTAGTTGGGTATTCAAACAAAGCTAGAGCCATTTGCGACATTACATGTGAGCTTGATAACATCATATTTACTCACCGTAACACAAAATAAATTGGTTTGAGTTAAAAATGAGAAGCTTCATATGTAACGACAATAATAATATTGAAACATTTACGACAATGGAAACGAAATCTCGTCAAGGCATGACAGGAAATGTCGTTGTTTGACAGACAGCTCTAAATGACAGCTTATAAAGAAAAAGTAATGGCAGCAGCACTTATCTCATAAATCCAGAATTAAAATCATCTTTTATCGGCGATTTTTTTTACTATACAAATCAATAAATCATTACTAGCGATCTAAACATTTGTTTTGGCTAAAAAACCTTATTTCTTTGTTAAAAAAATGTCCACTGTCATTTTTAAGTACATTTTAAAAAGCAATTTAAAACAAAATGGCATTCAGAAAAAAATTAAAAACATATTTCTTGTTTCTCTTTTTTTTCTACGTCTTTTGTATATAGGTAAAAGATTTTCTGTTAATTGAGTTTCGAAAAAAAAACACTTTTATACAACTCCTTTCAATAACTGCGAAAGGTTTGCTAATATAGGGTCTGGGCCGGTTATTACGCCGGGAAGAAGGTGATTTAGCGTGGACCCTTGGACCTATGTTGCAGTTACACCGTGGAGATCCTATAACTTCTCCCTTTCCCCTCTGTCTTCTCCCCAAAAGGCAGATCTTTTGAATTTCTCCCGGCAACAAATAAAAAGGTGTGTCGGCATTTCTGTCACTGTATTGGGCGGTTCACACTTAGCCAGTACAGTTGGACAGTTACGACGGCCAGTCCAGTTAGCGTTCTCACCATGCCAGTTGATTGACAGTCCAGTTAAGGATTTGTAATTGAAATATCTTACGATCCATAATATATTATAAAACCTAAGTTTTATTAACCTAAGTTATGATGAAAGTCTAAAAAAAGACATAAATATAGAAGAAAAAGGTGATATCATATTATTTTAAAGCTATGTGATAGCAAATCAATACAAAGCGGATAGAACAAGATGTCGGCGTTGGAGCTGCGCAGCGTACTGCGCAGTGCATTGCCGCGCCCCGCCGCGCCGCGCCGCCGCACCGCACCGCACCACTCGGCTTCTGTTCGCGACGCGGGATGCACGCATCGCATTTTACCGATAGTTCTTTGTTCTTGAATTAATTCAGTGTATGTACTTTCTTGTTCTGATAATATCTAAAATACTTGTTTAATTTTACGCGAGTGAATTGCTTTGGACTGATTGCGGGCGGATTGACTTTGACGAACTTGATTGTGTGCGTTCGCTGCGTAGGTGCAAAGTTTCGGGCGAAGACTGCACCCTAGGGTAAGTATTAATTTAATATAAGCAAAATCTCTGCATAATGGTTTTACTGCTTTCATTTAAATGGAAACAGAATTTATAACTAGTTAATATCCATCAATCATCATCGGTTTTATAAATAATTATTCTTTCGCCACAAATTGGACGGTTATTTCTCTATATTAAAAGCCTCGGTTTGCTCATTCAATTGGCTTATTCTTAAAAATACGGTTATAATAAACATATTGTATAACCACACCTTGGACATTTGCTAAGTAGTATGCGATCGATTGAGCTCCACCTAAGATCCGGGAATAATATGGCGGCTTGGCGCATGCGCCCCAGGGGTGCGCGCGCACCGGGGCGGGGGAGGAGACTCTCGAAAGCTCTAGATTCCTTAACCTTTGTTATTATCAAATGGTTTGCTTTATAATAAATAATAATTAGAACTTCTGCACACACTTCATGAACTGTGCTTATCGGGTGGTACGGCATTGCCTTCTCTGTTGAGACCGCAGCCGAGTCCTTTTTTCGAACATTTTCTTGAAAAATCAATCGTATAAAATTAATATTAAAATAGTTATAATAAATAACCCAATATACAAGCCAAGACAGTTAAACAGAAAAAGGTAAAGTAGCTAATAAATTGTAATCCTTTATATCTCGCAAGAAGACAAGTAATTAATATCGTGTTTAGAATTTTTTTACAAAATGGTGGTCTCTCTTGTTTCTATTCAAAATGGCCGACGAGCGATCGATTGAGCTCCAACGCGCAGTCGCGCAAGCCCGGGCGAGGTCGCGAGCTTCGGGCCGAGCCGCGCCGCGTCGCGCCGGCCTAGGGTGGGGGTGGGGGTGGGGGCTACACGTCGCAGGAAAACTCGCACAAAGAACAAAAATAATTATATCACCCTTCGAACAATAAATCATAGAGATTAGTAGTGCGATCTTATCTGCGATTGGGTTTTAACCAAATGGATGAATTAAAATATCAAATGAAAAAGGATGGTTCAAGGTGAAATACTTATTGATTTCGTAAGTTGGAGAAATAGTTAGGCAATTTGAGCTGGCAGTGTAGGAACATATTGTTTATTAAAGGACATGTTGATTACTAGCTAAATGCGATGCTGTAGGAGGGCTCATCATCATCATTACCTGCTTATATCAAAATATTATACTTAAAATATAATTTTTAGGGGGGTTGTAAGATGAAGGACAGATGTGCTACGAGTTGACGTAGAGATGGTAAAAGCCAGGAATATGCAGAGCATTTGAGCGTTGTGAAGGCGTTTGACATGCATATGCCTTGCAGGTCAAACGCCTTCACAACATTGCAGACAGCCATTTAGAAGTTATTAAGATGGCGGCCTGACGGCTTGAAGGCCGCCATCTTTATAGATTTTTGATAATATTAGTCAGAATTTGAATTCACAGTAATATCTAAACGTTTTTTTTATGTTATGTAACTGTTAACTGTAGTTATGGTTTTTACACTTTTACACAATATTGACCTCCTCTATCTCTATACACTAACCAGCAATATGCGTTTATATTATTTGTGTTGTGCAAGAATTTGTTTCTATGTAAAACCCGTTTTTATTTTTTATTTTAAATCTTACACTTTTAACTTTTAAAAAAGCTGGCGATATTGCAAAGTAGCAAAGCGAACATTGTTATATTTATTACTTTTACTTGACGCCTTACTTTATTTGCTTGCGCACATTAAAAAAAAACATGTGTAGCCTTCAGTTTTAACTGAATAGATTGTTCACTGAAAACGTAGATACTACTGTATGAGCCATTGTTACTGACTCATAAATTGTACACTTTTTAGTTTGCTTCACAACGTATGTTTTAATTGCACAGTTTGACTGTACATTGGAAACTGCACAATTGATAGTTTGTAGCGTGTATTTAAGCATGCGATATAAAATTAAATCAATTAAAATTTAAGGAACACGTTTCCTGACTATTTGTTCCCTAATATTATAAAGTTTTTAATCAGGTGGATACCGCGCGAGAACGAACGAATGGAATTAAATGAGAGAGAGAGAGAGAGAACACGGAGATATATGATGATATCTCGTGAACTGCAAAGTTTAGTAATCAGTTACTGATGACAATGACGATGATGTGCCACTTATCACATACCCCCGATCCCGCGAGTTCTGCTTCCTCTTCTGATTATAGTTTGTGATCGATAGAACATTCTGGAAGCAACTCGAATATTACTTTGCAGAGGCCTTTTCCTGCTTCTCGATAACAGATGTCGTCGCGATAGAACATTCTGGAAGCAACTCGAATATTACTTTGCAGAGGCCTTTTCCTGCTTCTCGATAACAGATGTCGTCGCGATAGAACATTCTGGAAGCAACTCGAATATTACTTTGCAGAGGCCTTTTCCTGCTTCTCGATAACAGATGTCGTCGCGATAGAACATTCTGGAAGCAACTCGAATATTACTTTGCAGAGGCCTTTTCCTGCTTCTCGATAACAGATGTCGTCGCGATAGAACATTCTGGAAGCAACTCGAATATTACTTTGCAGAGGCCTTTTCCTGCTTCTCGATAACAGATGTCGTCGCGATAGAACATTCTGGAAGCAACTCGAATATTACTTTGCAGAGGCCTTTTCCTGCTTCTCGATAACAGATGTCGTCGCGATAGAACATTCTGGAAGCAACTCGAATATTACTTTGCAGAGGCCTTTTCCTGCTTCTCGATAACAGATGTCGTCGCGATAGAACATTCTGGAAGCAACTCGAATATTACTTTGCAGAGGCCTTTTCCTGCTTCTCGATAACAGATGTCGTCGCGATAGAACATTCTGGAAGCAACTCGAATATTACTTTGCAGAGGCCTTTTCCTGCTTCTCGATAACAGATGTCGTCGCGATAGAACATTCTGGAAGCAACTCGAATATTACTTTGCAGAGGCCTTTTCCTGCTTCTCGATAACAGATGTCGTCGCGATAGAACATTCTGGAAGCAACTCGAATATTACTTTGCAGAGGCCTTTTCCTGCTTCTCGATAACAGATGTCGTCGCGATAGAACATTCTGGAAGCAACTCGAATATTACTTTGCAGAGGCCTTTTCCTGCTTCTCGATAACAGATGTCGTCGCGATAGAACATTCTGGAAGCAACTCGAATATTACTTTGCAGAGGCCTTTTCCTGCTTCTCGATAACAGATGTCGTCGCGATAGAACATTCTGGAAGCAACTCGAATATTACTTTGCAGAGGCCTTTTCCTGCTTCTCGATAACAGATGTCGTCGCGATAGAACATTCTGGAAGCAACTCGAATATTACTTTGCAGAGGCCTTTTCCTGCTTCTCGATAACAGATGTCGTCGCGATAGAACATTCTGGAAGCAACTCGAATATTACTTTGCAGAGGCCTTTTCCTGCTTCTCGATAACAGATGTCGTCGCGATAGAACATTCTGGAAGCAACTCGAATATTACTTTGCAGAGGCCTTTTCCTGCTTCTCGATAACAGATGTCGTCGCGATAGAACATTCTGGAAGCAACTCGAATATTACTTTGCAGAGGCCTTTTCCTGCTTCTCGATAACAGATGTCGTCGCGATAGAACATTCTGGAAGCAACTCGAATATTACTTTGCAGAGGCCTTTTCCTGCTTCTCGATAACAGATGTCGTCGCGATAGAACATTCTGGAAGCAACTCGAATATTACTTTGCAGAGGCCTTTTCCTGCTTCTCGATAACAGATGTCGTCGCGATAGAACATTCTGGAAGCAACTCGAATATTACTTTGCAGAGGCCTTTTCCTGCTTCTCGATAACAGATGTCGTCGCGATAGAACATTCTGGAAGCAACTCGAATATTACTTTGCAGAGGCCTTTTCCTGCTTCTCGATAACAGATGTCGTCGCGATAGAACATTCTGGAAGCAACTCGAATATTACTTTGCAGAGGCCTTTTCCTGCTTCTCGATAACAGATGTCGTCGCGATAGAACATTCTGGAAGCAACTCGAATATTACTTTGCAGAGGCCTTTTCCTGCTTCTCGATAACAGATGTCGTCGCGATAGAACATTCTGGAAGCAACTCGAATATTACTTTGCAGAGGCCTTTTCCTGCTTCTCGATAACAGATGTCGTCGCGATAGAACATTCTGGAAGCAACTCGAATATTACTTTGCAGAGGCCTTTTCCTGCTTCTCGATAACAGATGTCGTCGCGATAGAACATTCTGGAAGCAACTCGAATATTACTTTGCAGAGGCCTTTTCCTGCTTCTCGATAACAGATGTCGTCGCGATAGAACATTCTGGAAGCAACTCGAATATTACTTTGCAGAGGCCTTTTCCTGCTTCTCGATAACAGATGTCGTCGCGATAGAACATTCTGGAAGCAACTCGAATATTACTTTGCAGAGGCCTTTTCCTGCTTCTCGATAACAGATGTCGTCGCGATAGAACATTCTGGAAGCAACTCGAATATTACTTTGCAGAGGCCTTTTCCTGCTTCTCGATAACAGATGTCGTCGCGATAGAACATTCTGGAAGCAACTCGAATATTACTTTGCAGAGGCCTTTTCCTGCTTCTCGATAACAGATGTCGTCGCGATAGAACATTCTGGAAGCAACTCGAATATTACTTTGCAGAGGCCTTTTCCTGCTTCTCGATAACAGATGTCGTCGCGATAGAACATTCTGGAAGCAACTCGAATATTACTTTGCAGAGGCCTTTTCCTGCTTCTCGATAACAGATGTCGTCGCGATAGAACATTCTGGAAGCAACTCGAATATTACTTTGCAGAGGCCTTTTCCTGCTTCTCGATAACAGATGTCGTCGCGATAGAACATTCTGGAAGCAACTCGAATATTACTTTGCAGAGGCCTTTTCCTGCTTCTCGATAACAGATGTCGTCGCGATAGAACATTCTGGAAGCAACTCGAATATTACTTTGCAGAGGCCTTTTCCTGCTTCTCGATAACAGATGTCGTCGCGATAGAACATTCTGGAAGCAACTCGAATATTACTTTGCAGAGGCCTTTTCCTGCTTCTCGATAACAGATGTCGTCGCGATAGAACATTCTGGAAGCAACTCGAATATTACTTTGCAGAGGCCTTTTCCTGCTTCTCGATAACAGATGTCGTCGCGATAGAACATTCTGGAAGCAACTCGAATATTACTTTGCAGAGGCCTTTTCCTGCTTCTCGATAACAGATGTCGTCGCGATAGAACATTCTGGAAGCAACTCGAATATTACTTTGCAGAGGCCTTTTCCTGCTTCTCGATAACAGATGTCGTCGCGATAGAACATTCTGGAAGCAACTCGAATATTACTTTGCAGAGGCCTTTTCCTGCTTCTCGATAACAGATGTCGTCGCGATAGAACATTCTGGAAGCAACTCGAATATTACTTTGCAGAGGCCTTTTCCTGCTTCTCGATAACAGATGTCGTCGCGATAGAACATTCTGGAAGCAACTCGAATATTACTTTGCAGAGGCCTTTTCCTGCTTCTCGATAACAGATGTCGTCGCGATAGAACATTCTGGAAGCAACTCGAATATTACTTTGCAGAGGCCTTTTCCTGCTTCTCGATAACAGATGTCGTCGCGATAGAACATTCTGGAAGCAACTCGAATATTACTTTGCAGAGGCCTTTTCCTGCTTCTCGATAACAGATGTCGTCGCGATAGAACATTCTGGAAGCAACTCGAATATTACTTTGCAGAGGCCTTTTCCTGCTTCTCGATAACAGATGTCGTCGCGATAGAACATTCTGGAAGCAACTCGAATATTACTTTGCAGAGGCCTTTTCCTGCTTCTCGATAACAGATGTCGTCGCGATAGAACATTCTGGAAGCAACTCGAATATTACTTTGCAGAGGCCTTTTCCTGCTTCTCGATAACAGATGTCGTCGCGATAGAACATTCTGGAAGCAACTCGAATATTACTTTGCAGAGGCCTTTTCCTGCTTCTCGATAACAGATGTCGTCGCGATAGAACATTCTGGAAGCAACTCGAATATTACTTTGCAGAGGCCTTTTCCTGCTTCTCGATAACAGATGTCGTCGCGATAGAACATTCTGGAAGCAACTCGAATATTACTTTGCAGAGGCCTTTTCCTGCTTCTCGATAACAGATGTCGTCGCGATAGAACTTTGTAGAAGCTGCTCGAATATTCGTCGGATATTAATTTCGCTACTTATCAACAGATGGCGTTGTGGCACATGTAACCGTAAAATATAGGGGTTTGACATTATAGTCTAGAAGGGAAAAGTTAAGATCTTTTCCTTATCGTTTAATTAATATATTTCAGCAGTGTTTTCAAGGTTTAAGGTTTAAGAATATTTATTTACCTTAATAAAAATTTACAATTCACTTATTTAAGGTAATTAACTAATACTAAACATAACATTTATAAAAGATTGCAAACATACAAGAGTTTAAAATATTTAAGTTAAATTCTTTAGATTTCGTTCTGCTGTTTTTTTTTTTTTTTTTTTTTTTTTTTTTTTTTTTATCTGTTTGTATTTTTTACGTAATTTCATTTCCTCTATTTTTATACATATATCTTAATGAGTTATATTTATTATTACAAGTGATGTTTGTTATTTACTTTTTAGTTGTTATTTTTTTATTATTGTTTATTTTGTTTTACTAGTTAGTGTTGCGATATAATATAATTAATTAAAGTATTTTTTTTTTATTTAACTGATAATGTCTTAGTTTCTTTTTAAAACTATGTAACGACTTGACGTTTTTAATGTCCTCAGGTAATTTATTGTAGATTTGAACTCCTTCGTATTCGATTGTTTTACTGCCATAGTTTGTTCTTGGTTTTCGAGGTATTAGTTTGTTAGCATTTCGTAATTTAATTTTTTGCACCGTATCTTTTTTGGTAAATGCTATTTTTGTATGAATATTTTTATTAAGAATCTTTCGTATAAGTATGCATGTATAATATTCGTATGTCTGTCTTATAGTCATGATTTTAGTATCTTTATACAGCTTATCTGATGGAGTAAGGTAGTCGTAATTAAATAAGGTTTTTACTAGTTTGTTTTGTGTTCTTTGTAATTTATCTAAGTTCGTTTTGCAAGTTGCACCCCAGATCTCAATTAAATAATCAATGTGTGACTTGACCAAAGAGTTATAAATGATATACCTCACAGTTTTCGTTTAGACATACCACGTAATGCTCCTGAAAGTGAGATTAGTTTTGAATGTATTTTATCAATATGATGTTTCCAACTCAAACGATTATCTAGTGTTAGTCCTAGGTACAATTCCTGATTTTTTCTTTGTATAAGTTGTCCATCAAGTAGTAGAGTAATGTCATTTATTTTTTTATTCTTTGCCGCAAATATTACGTAACTTGTTTTTTGATGTTAATAGTTAATAAATTAGTTTTGAACCATTTGTTTATGTTGTTCATATCAAATTTCATATCAGCCAAAATCTTCTCAAAAAAACTGTACACTAAAAAGTAACGAAATAATTTCTTGAAAATAGTAAACCTCCCTTATTGTAGCTGTTGTGTCTATATTGTACAATTATTATTACTTTGAAGTCGGTGTCAGTCATTACTAAAAACGTTACTATACTTTCAATTGTCAATTGTTATGGTAAAAATGTAGAAAACCTTACGTAGAAATATCACTGCATATACCTCGGCTGACACCGACATCAAAGTGATAATAATTGTACAATATAGACATAACAGCTACAATAAGGGAGGTTTACTATTTTCAAGAAATTATTTCGTTACTTTTTAGTGTACAGTTTTTTTGAGAAGATTTTTTTTTTAGTGTATTTTGTTTGGAAGTCGGTTTTGTTTTTTATCAAAAAGTTTATTTTACTAGTTAGTGTTGCGATATAATATAATTAATTAAAGTATTTTTTTTTTATATATTTTTTATTTAACTGATAATGTCTTAGTTTCTTTTTAAAACTATGTAACGACTTGGCGTTTTTAATGTCCTCAGGTAATTTATTGTAGATTTGAACTCCTTCGTATTCGATTGTTTTACTGCCATAGTTTGTTCTTGGTTTTCGAGGTATTAGTTTGTTAGCATTTCGTAATTTAATTTTTTGCACCGTATCTTTTTTGGTAAATGCTATTTTTGTATGAATATTTTTATTAAGAATCTTTCGTATAAGTATGCACGTATAGTATTCGTATGTCTGTCTTATAGTCATGATTTTAGTATCTTTATACAGCTTATCTGATGGAGTAAGGTAGTCGTAATTAAATAAGGTTTTCACTAGTTTGTTTTGTGTTCTTTGTAATTTATCTAAGTTCGTTTTGCAAGTTGCACCCCAGATCTCAATTAAATAATCGATGTGTGACTTGACCAAAGAGTTATAAATGATATACTTCACAGTTTTCGGTAAACATTTAGACATACCACGTAATGCTCCTGAAAGTGAGATTAGTTTTGAATGTATTTTATCAATATGATGTTTCCAACTCAAACGATTATCTAGTGTTAGTCCTAGGTACAATTCCTGATTTTTTCTTTGTATAAGTTGTCCATCAAGTAGTAGAGTAATGTCCTTTATTTTTTTATTCTTTGCCGCAAATATTACGTAACTTGTTTTTTTGGTGTTAATAGTTAATAAATTAGTTTTGAACCATTTGTTTATGTTGTTCATATCAAATTTCATATCAGCCAAAATGTTTTCGATGGATCTGCCGTAGTAGAAAAGACTAGTATCATCTGCGTATAAGTGTAGGTCACCTCTTAGTCCTATTTTATGTAAATCGTTAATGTAGATTAAGAACATCAATGGACCGAGTATCGAGCCTTGAGGAACACCAAAAGTCATGTTTGTTGCATTACTTTTGTAATTACCTACTTTAACTATTTGCTTACGACCTCTTAAGTAAGACCCATAGATTTCCAAAGCATCTCCTACTACGCCCGCGTCCTGTAATTTCTCTAATAATATTTCGTGGCTAACCGTATCGAACGCCTTTTTTAAATCAATGGATATTCCTAATGTAATTTGTTTTTAGTCTATTTTAGTTTTTATTTTAGTAACAGTATCGAGAGTTGCAGATAGCGTACTAGTTTTTTGTCTAAAATCATATTGCCCTGGATAGAAATAATTTTGGGAATTCAGGTAATTTTCTAGTCTCCTATAGAGTACTCTTTCGAGAATTTTAGAAATGATTGGCAATACAGAAATGGGGCGGTAATTGCTAGGGTCCGATCTACTACCAGATTTATAAATTGGGGTGACTTTCGCAATTTTAAGACTATCAGGAAATATGCCTTGTTCCATACAACTATTAATGCAATTTGCTAACCTAACAGCAATCGAATTTTTTATGTATTTTAAAACTTTAGTAGTAATACCATCCATGCCACAACTAGTATTCGAATCCAGGCTATCAATTAATTTAATTATTTCGTCTGCTGTCGTTGGGGTAAGATTGGTGAATAGGTTATCTGTATTTGTTGGACTCTGATTGCTACTGTTTCGGCTTTTGTGATATTCATCTGGTATATCGTTTGCAAGTGTCTCGCCGATTGTCGAAAAATAATTATTAAAGCATTCACATATGTCAGCTAACTCTGTAACACATCCAGACGGTCCGATTAATTTATCAATATTCAATTCTTCTTTTTTTCTATTATTTGACAGCTCTCTTATTAAGTTCCACATTTTTCGAGGTTCATTTTGACAGTTTTTAAAGTTTTTATAGTAGTAGATTTTCTTTGTTTCGTTTATTGTTTGAGCAACTAATGCTTTTTTACACCGAAGTCGTTGTGCAACTTCTGGGTCCATCGGGTTGATTTTATGTTTATGCCAAAGTTCATTTCTTTCCTTAATACTTTTGATAATGTCTTTCTTGATCCAATCTTTTCTTGGTAGGTTAAGTATCTTAGTTTTATTGTTTGACATTCTGAAATTGAATCGATAAGAAATTTTTCAAATACTTCATATGTCTCCGGAGGTTCGTTAGTTTTAGAGTTTTCCATTTTTTCCAATAATTTGTCGTAATCTACCACGAAGTAGTCTCTCTTTTTAATAGGTTCTGGTTCATACTTTTTTTATCTCAACATAGATTTGCTTATGGTCTGACATTGTCGAGTCAATTAGAGCAAAATGAAAATTATTGTCTTTAAGATTAGAGCTTACATGGTCTAGTATGCTCCTTGTTGAGTGTGTTTCACGAGTACAGTATTCAGAATCTATTTTATTCAGGATTTTATAGCCGTTGGCTTTAACTGCATCTTTGTAAGCACGAACTGTACTGTCTGATCCAAGCAGATCGATGTTAAAATCTCCAAATACTACACCTCGCTTTATTTTACTTAACTGTTGCGTATATATCTCAAGGAAATTATTTGTATTTGTTTTACCAGGTTTATAAATAGCGCCAATGTCTACAGAAAATTTTTTCACGTGAACCCAGAGGTAATGGTTATCATCAACACAGCTTTCTTCGATTACATTGTGGTCTAAGTTGTTATGGATAAATATTGAGACACCACCACCTTTACTGTCTTGTCTGAAATTGTAATAGTGACTGTAATTTATTATGATAGATTTTTTGGTGGTTATGATGTCTGTATAGCTATTTGAGATTTGGTACATGATTTTTTCTGGTGACGGAGGTAGGATCTCTTCGTTTATAATGGTGGCGCGGTAAAAAAATTTAATTTTCATTTATGTGTGTTACGGCATAACACCGCCCCTGGTAGACCGATTTTGATAATTCTTTTTTTATCCGAAAGGTTGTGTTTGTTGGTGGGTCCGACTTTTTTGTTTAATTGTTGGAGTCAAAGACTACGGCGTAGTTAAATATTTTAGCTCAAAATCGCGTGACGAAAATTGTGGTTTTTTGCCTTCTTTGCTTACGTTGCCTAAACTATATTACTTACACAAAAATTATGTATGGAAGAATTGTAGCCCTTTAAATTTGCTAAATCGAAGTCCGCGATAGCTATCTATTAAAGTTGTCGCACAATAACAGTTTGTTCCGCGAGAAATGTCAAATAAATGCAATCTCCTTCATTTACAACGTTTGCAAATTCTAAGAATAAAGTATAGGACGTTTTCTGTGCTGTATAATTAAAGATTAGCTGAATTAAATTCAGTGAATTATCGTAATTGACAGGTGCCCAATAGTTGTTTCGTCGCCTTAAAATATAAAAATATGATCTGAAGAGTAGAGTGATTAGGTGTTTTGAGAGCGTCGTCGCGGGGCCGCGGTTCGCGCACCACTTCGTTGTTCGCAGGCGGCAATACCGCTCCGCCCCAGGCTCGGCACCACCACCGAATAAATGTACGATATTAATATTTTTGGAGCTTATTTGGTCTGAATTCATTGTGATGGCATACGACTTGTCGCTGGAGAAGGGGTTGTTCAACGCGGCTTGTGATTGGTCCTCAGATCGGTACTGAAAATATATCCTTTGTTCAAATTTGCCCTGTCATCTATCGATCGATACCTCCGCGCCTGCGTCACGCGTTCTAGCCGACGCCCGGGCAAAGGTTCGCCGGGACGAGAGCGCCAATGCGCATGCGTGACGAGGTACAAATCAATAGAGGTGGAGGCGAGTTCCAGCGGCCATCGAAGCCCGCAGTAGTGCGCCAGCCTGCAGTTTTACTTCACGTCAGCATCGTCGCTTGCAGTTTAGTTCATTTAAATTATTGAATTAGTGTGCTTTCATCATTCTACGTATTTAAATCTTTCTTTTCATGTGGCAAATTATTTTATAATCAAAACCGGGATTTTGTCAAGGCTTGGACTTGTGTTTAATGTAATCATTACTTAAGTATATAATGTTTTGATCTAGAGTGCAGCGGCCAGCAGCGAACAGCCAGCAGCCGGCAGCCAGCAGCCAGCGGTCAGCAGTCATGTCGGTCGCGCAATGCGAGGACACTGTGAAGAAATTCATTGTGGACATGACGAGCTTTGTCGACTCCTACCGTATTTGGTTAGAATCGTTTACATTATTAATGCAAAGATAATTAACACTTTTGATTACTAGTTATTAATGTATTTAATTCCAAATTAAAACATTTAGTTCATAATACAATTATTAATTCAAAATTCAATTATAACATACAAGGAAACTAACCAGGACCGCTGGAGGTCCACTTTCGGAGACACATATATTGAAGCTAATGACCGAAAACAATAAATGATCCGTGAAACCGAATTCAAATTAAAATTGAAAAATAATTCCTGTTTTTAACTGACAGTGTAATATTCAGATTGGTTAAATTGAATAAAATGGATTAAAAACAGCACGTTTAAGCAATAATATAAAAAGTGACTCGACCTTTAATAGGCAGGTTTTAATATATACATAACTTCAGCCAGGTATAGTAAAGTACATTTTGATTGACAGGAGCAAAACGCAACTACACCATTCGTACGGACGAGTGCTGGATAACTTCGCCCCGATAGTGACGGGGAGCTACATGGGTATGAACGCTTGTATAGAAGAGTACGAGATGGTGCGCGACCGCATCTCCAGCAACCTCAACGTCTTCTACGCTAACTGCAACACCATCGTGGAGCGCCAAAACGTACGTAAACCTTGTCCCCCCCCCCCCACTTCACCTCGACGCCGACGTGCCCATGGATGCCAACGGATGTTGGCGTGCAAATTTACATTTAGGTACAGTCGCGGAAAGCCGCGGCGTTCTAATTTAGGAAAAACTCTTGTTCATTGCGACGAGTCAAAATCCGCCTCTTCCTACTAATTAGTAATCTACGAGGGTGAATCAAAAAATTCTTGGAATCATTATTAAAAAATGCAAAGATTTAAATAATAATAGTTTATTTTTATACATAATCTCCCTCCAATGCAATGCATTTAGAATAACGCGTTTCTAACTTCCTTATTCCTTGTGAAAAAAAATTATTTTCTTGACTCTCGAAAAAGTCCTCTACGGCAGCTATAACCGCGTCATTATCGTGAAATTTTGTTCCACGAATTTCCTCTTTTAATTTTGGAAATAAGTGAAAATCACTTGGGGCTAAGTCCGGAGAATATGGTGGGTGGTCAAGGAGATTGAAGCCAGCATAGCGGATTGCGTTGAGCGCAACTTCCGATCGATGAGCAGGAGCGTTATCTTGAAGGAACAACACGCCCAACGACAGTTTTCCACGACGTTTTTCTTTAATCGCTTCACGCACTTTCGGGATTAAATTTGCACAATAGGGTCCAGTAATCGTCTGGCCTTTTGGCATGTAATCAATAAAAAGGATTCCTTCACTATCCCAGAACACGGAGGCCATAACTTTGCCAGCGGTAGGAGCAACTCGAAATTTCTTGATGGATGGAGAGGATGGCCGTTTCCAAGACATGCTTTGTCTTTTAGTTTCAGGATCAAAATGGTGGACCCACGTTTCATCCATGGTGACAAGACGACGGCAAAAATTATCCGAATCACGCTGGAACATTTCGAGATTACGCTTGGAAATTTCCAAACGTCGCTTTTTGTTTTCGTCGGTTAACATTCGTGGCACCCATCTTGCAGACACTTTTTTGAGCCCCAGTGAATCAATTAAAATGGATTGAACGCTACCAAAAGATATGTTTAGGATCTTAGCTATATGTTTTATAGTCATTCTTCTGTCTTCCAAAACCAGATTCTCAACCTTTTTGACATTTTCTTCTGTAACGGAGGTTGAAGGCCGCCCAGAACGCGGGTCATCTTTACAGCTTGATCTACCTCTTTTAAATTCAGCCACCCAGTACGCAACCGTAGAATAGGGTACAGCATCACCCCCTAATGTCTGCTGAATATCCAAAAAAATTTCCTTCGTAGACATTTTTTTCAAACTGAGATATTTGATCACCGCACGTAACTCACTTTTATCCATAATTTTGACTTTTTAGCAACTCGTTGCACAAAAAAATTTATTACATGCGAACGAACTGACAAAAACAAGTGACAGTGTGCATAAATATAGTGTAATAGACACTCTTTAATTTGAATATCGAACTTGATCCAAAAAGGTTTCATATATATGCACTTCTAAGAACTTTTTGATTCACCCTGGTAATTAGCATTGAGTGGTGTAAACGAAGGGATATTAATAAAAAGAAAGTCGTGAACCGACGTTTTCGTACAGATACACTTATGAGCTGCGTTGTGTTGGTTTTTGTTCCGCGTCTCGTTTCAAAATATTCAAACGATTGTACCTTTAAAGGTACACACCGACAGTTTTATACTCGCGATGCCGATCGCAAAGCGCGCTGTACACTTGCGATGTCGATCGCAAAGCGCGCTGTACACTTGCGATGTCGATCGCAAAGCGCGCTGTACACTTGCAATGTCGATCGCAAAGTGCGCTGTACACTTGCGATGTCGATCGCAAAGCGCGCTGTACACTCGCGATGCCGATCGCAAAGCGCGCTGTACACTTGCGATGTCGATCGCAAAGCGCGCCAGCGCCAGTGCCGTGAAACGTGAGTGTAGGTGGCTTCGCGCCTTCGCGATCGAGCTTCGCGGTGTTCCCCGCTCGATGTCGGTATTTTGTGACGCGACAAATGATTCGCGCTTGGCTCACACTGTGTGAACGCGAACGTCGCGAGCGCATCTAAACTCGCACTGCTTTCGCAGTAGCATGCGGCACGTAGTAACGAGTGGATGTGACTTTTTGTCATCCACCATCTTCTTTTTCCATTTCTTCTTTGTTTGCTTTTTATTTTTAACTAGCTGTTGCCCACGACATCGCCCCTGTGAAGTTTAAAATTTCAAAACTTACAACAATTCTTAACAATTCTTTCATAAATCATTTTTTTATATTTCTAACGGTTTAGGCAGCGAAAGCCGAGAAAACTTTTTAACGCCGTGGTTCAGAAACATGTTGTTTATTAATAGTTCCTCAACAATAGTAATAATAAAATATAGCCTATATTACTCGTGGATAATGTAGCTTTCGAATGGTGAAAGAATTTTTAAAAACTGTCCAGTCGATTTTGAGCCTATTCAATCTGATGCAATCCATGTCATGAAAGGTAGTGCTTGCAGGTGGGTCCCATTTTTTTGTTTAATTTTTGGAGTCAAAGACTACGGCGTAGTTAAATAGTTTAGTAGTCAGTCAAGGTAGATTCATTAACTTAATGTTACTATACTTTCAAATGTCAATTGTTATGGTAAAAATCGTTACGTAGAAATATCACAGCATACCTCAGCTGACACCGGCATCAAAGTAATAATAATTGTACAATATACTCGTAGTATGTCTATAGCTACAATAAGGGAGGTTTAAGTAATTCAAGGAATTATTTCGTTGCTTTTTAGTATATTGGTTTTTTGAGAATATTTCGTTTTTAGTGCATTTTGTTTGGAAGTCGGTTTCAGTGGCGTAGCGAGAGGGGGCAAAGGGGGGGCATCTTGCCCCGGGAGCAGCTCTTAGGGGGCGCAAAATGGTCCGCGAAAAAAAAATTATAATCGATTTCTGGAAAATACATTAGATTATGTGACAATACAAATATAACAAATTATTCTTTGGAAATAAAACGGAACATTACTAATCTAAACCACCGCATCTTATCGTATTCTTTTCAATTCAAGAACGGATTTGCCAGCAGGCTAAGAAGGTTGGAGCCTGGCCGGATAATCTTAGGGGGCGGCCAAATTCTCTTACATGTATCAAAAATAAGTAAATACCCACGGCCGCATTCGCTGCAAGCGCAGGCGCTGTTTTAAGGCCGTTAAAACACGGCATTGGCGGTTGACAAGCGACAAACGCTTTAACTGTTATATTCACACAATTCTCAAAATACTCAAACTATAATAACCCTTATGTGGGAAAGAGACCATAAGTTGCTGCCAACATCAAGGAAGCAAGGTTGCCATGGTTTGTCATTAGGTGATGTCATTTTGACATTTGCAATTGATAATTTGACACATGTAAACAATAAAATAAAATTTTCATAACTTTATGCGGATGAAGTCGCATGGGAAAAGCTAGTTGACAATAAAAAGGGATTAATTGTTAAGTGACGCTTAATACAACAAGACAGTGAAAATTAAATTAAAATCGGTTAAGTCGTTTCTGAGATTAGCACCCACAAACACACGGACAAAGCGACAATATTTTAACTCCTTTGCGAATAAGTTTAACTTCAATGTGTAATTTAATTAGTTTGCGAGTATATTTTTTAATGTAAAAATTATATGGTTTTCGAATAGAGGGGGGGGGGGGCGTACAAAAGAAATTGTGACTCGGGCGCGAGGTAAGTTCGCTACGCCACTGGTCGGTTTTGTATTTTATTAAAATTTTCTTCACTAACATTTTCAAAAAATAGCCATCAGTTACAAATTAGTGGGCAGTTTGTCGTCATTATGGATGAGTAACATTGGACGTAACGTTTTCTAGTGGGATAGGCAGTTCGCCGGCTGGAGCGACAGGCACGCGCTGATACACCTGAGATCGATGCAGCGTCGTTTGGGGCAGTTCCCCATACTCGCTAACACCAGGGATTACAAGAGGAACCTGAGAGCATCCATTATTTTATGCCTTTGGTTTAAAGAAATACGGTTTGTACTTACTTCTTTATATTAAACAGATACACGTATGTGTTTGCAGCACTCGTAGTAGGTGGAGTTTAATCATATTCATACAAATGTACATATATTCCAACAAGAGCGTAGGTGGTTTAGGGGTTAAGCACTTTACTTGTAATCCCTCTATATACTAATATATTTTTCGAATTTCATATGTACATTAACTTATCGTACGTTATTACGGCAAAGGAAATCGCATCTGGATACAACTTGAACATTTCGGAGAAGAAATTCAAAGAAATTTATGAAGTGAACCCGCAGTGGGCCAGCGTGGCTAGGTCAGGCCTAATCACCCCTGTCAGGGCTTTAGGGCACGCTGTGTGCACTTACAGAAATTAATTGCATTGCGTCTAGCCAGGGAATTATTGTAATATTTTTGTTTCAGCAATCATTCTATGCTTATCTCGTGGAAATTTTGGGAAAACCAGAATACTCTGGATTGCTTTAAGGCACATCTAGAGGAATTTACCTCTGAATTCTTGCAATTCGCGCAACTCGTGTCGACCAACCTGCGCGAGCACGTCCAAATATCATGCAACGAGGCGTTCCCGGTGAGCGAGCTTGTGTGATTACATAAACAACTTAAATATCTAGGAAATTATAATATCATAACCTAGACAGCTATAATTCAGAAGTAATTTATTTTTCTAGTGTATAAAATAAGTTAACTTCAATGTGTAATTTAATTAGTTTGCGAGTATATTTTTTAATGTAAAAATTATATGGTTTCGAATAGAGGGGGGGGGGGGGGGGGGGGGGGGGGGGGGGGGGGGGGGGGGGGGGGGGGGGCGTACAAAAGAAATTGTGACTCGGGCGCGAGGTAAGTTCGCTACGCCACTGGTCGGTTTTGTATTTTATTAAAATTTTCTTCACTAACATTTTCAAAAAATAGCCATCAGTTACAAATTAGTGGGCAGTTTGTCGTCATTATGGATCATATGGATGAGTAACATTGGACGTAACGTTTTCTAGTGGGATAGGCAGTTCGCCGGCTGGAGCGACAGGCACGCGCTGATACACCTGAGATCGATGCAGCGTCGTTTGGGGCAGTTCCCCATACTCGCTAACACCAGGGATTACAAGAGGAACCTGAGAGCATCCATTATTTTATGCCTTTGGTTTAAAGAAATACGGTTTGTACTTACTTCTTTATATTAAACAGATACACGTATGTGTTTGCAGCACTCGTAGTAGGTGGAGTTTAATCATATTCATACAAATGTACATATATTCCAACAAGAGCGTAGGTGGTTTAGGGGTTAAGCACTTTACTTGTAATCCCTCTATATACTAATATATTTTTCGAATTTCATATGTACATTAACTTATCGTACGTTATTACGGCAAAGGAAATCGCATCGGGATACAACTTGAACATTTCGGAGAAGAAATTCAAAGAAATTTATGAAGTGAACCCGCAGTGGGCCAGCGTGGCTAGGTCAGGCCTAATCACCCCTGTCAGGGCTTTAGGGCACGCTGTGTGCACTTACAGAAATTAATTGCATTGCGTCTAGCCAGGGAATTATTGTAATATTTTTGTTTCAGCAATCATTCTATGCTTATCTCGTGGAAATTTTGGGAAAACCAGAATACTCTGGATTGCTTTAAGGCACATCTAGAGGAATTTACCTCTGAATTCTTGCAATTCGCGCAACTCGTGTCGACCAACCTGCGCGAGCACGTCCAAATATCATGCAACGAGGCGTTCCCGGTGAGCGAGCTTGTGTGATTACATAAACAACTTAAATATCTAGGAAATTATAATATCATAACCTAGACAGCTATAATTCAGAAGTAATTTATTTTTCTAGTGTATAAAATAAGTACTTATTGAAAAATAATTTCCTGTGAACTCTCTGCTCACTGGCTTGGATTTTTATACTAATAATAAAATAATAAAAGTAACTATTTACACACATTCACTTACATTTTCACAAAATGCTGGGAAATATGATAACTATGATAAATTAATGGCTGACATTAGATAAATGACTTAAAAACATTTCCAATCCAACTACTTGTTACAACATCAATTCACTAGACATATGTAAATGTACTTATGAAGACGGGTGGGGTTAAGGATATATTTGGTTGTGTCAGATGTTATTTGAGATGTCGGAAGAGTTCGAGGCACGCAACAGCAAGGCGACCCTGCGCGTGCGCAGCGCGCTCGCCGCCGTCGTCTACCGGCGCGCTTACCATATCAACGCGACCGTGAGAAATCTCCCAAGAACTGCTTACTGGGAAATCTTATGGGCTAACACGTAAGATACCACTGTTTACTTATTACATTGAGTATTGTACACGTATGTCGCCAGCTGAATCTCATCTTATCAATCCAGGTCCATGTTCTCGTTTTCGGAAGTGGCCAATGATGATTCTTTCATCGAATCGAAGGGTCTCTTCTACCCCCACAAGTTGCACATGTTGCCGACGAGCGACCTCAAGGTCTCTCAGCAAGACCTGCTTTGCCTGTGGAACTTGGCGGCCAGCATTCTGGGTAACCCGACCTGGAATACGCATCTCATCAATGTAAGTATTACCATTAGCTTACCCCACATTGGTCGTTAAACACCTCGGCCTTCCTTTGTTTGCGCACGTTTCACACCTTTTCTCTTAGACCAAAAAAAGTGAACTAAATTAGATGAGCTATGGATGCTTCGAAATGATTCAATCTTAAGCTCCTACTTTGTTGTGAAAGAAGTTATAATATAATAATGAATGCAATAAGTTGAATATAAGAATGGAAGTTGTACATCCCGCGGAAACATGGGGGCCGTGGCTACTTAAATGCCAAGACCCTCCATAACCGCGAGGTGTACAATCTTAGGGAATATTTCCTTAAGGTTAACGTGGAGATGTATCAGGATGTTGTAGCCATAGACAAAGGACTCACGCCGCTTTCCTTGGCTACCACGAACTGGCGGAGGTTGGAGGTTTTAAGTGTCTCAGACCGTATAAGTGTATGGAAGAGTAAGGAGCTACACGGTAGGTTCCATCGGGCCTTAACTGGTCCTGATGTGGACCAATTATCCTCCGTGGCTTGGCTACGCTTCAGTAACCTCTTTGGGGAGACTGAAGGTTTTGTCTTTGCAATCATGGACGAAGTCATCGTAACGAATAACTACCGGAAACATATCCTAAAGGATGGTACGACTGACATTTGTCGGGCATGTCGTCGGCCCGGTGAGTCTATTAGACATATCGTTTCCGGTTGTTCTCGCCTTGCGGACGGTGCATACTTGCATAGACATAACCAAGTGGCCAAGATTATCCATCAGCAACTTGCCCTTAAATATGCTCTTGTGGAATCTGAGGTACCATATTACCAATATCAGCCTTCACCAGTTCTGGAAAATAGCTGTATCACGCTCTACTGGGATCGATCTATTATTACGGACAGGACTATTGCTGCCAATAGACCTGATATAGTAATAATAGATCGGTCTGAGAGTTGTGTAATGTTAATCGATATCACTATCCCACATGACGAGAATCTCGTGAAAGCCGAAAAAGAAAAATTATTAAAATATTTGGATCTGGCTCACGAGGTTACCGCCATGTGGCGTATGAAATCGACTACCATTATTCCGATGGTCGTTTCGGTGCACGGGCTAATAGCGAAGAGCTTCGACCAACATCTCAAGAAGCTCTCGCTAGACAGTTGGATTAAGGGCCCGATACAAAAGGCGGTTATTTTGGAAACCGCACGTATTGTAAGGAGGTTCCTGTCTCTGCAGCCCTGACCACTGGTTGTTTGAGTCATCGGATTCCGCAGCCGGTGGAGTTCTATTTTTTTATATAATATGTTTTATTTTTTTATAACAAATCATGTAAAATATATTATATATAAAAATAAGAAATTAAAGATATACGGATAATGCAAGAAAGTAAAGAAATGTTCTTAATTACATAATATGTGGGATCGTTGCAGATAAGTGGAATAAGTGGATTTATCAGAGTATCCTTTAATTTTAATCTTCAATAATAATCGCACAAGTGACACCTGACATATCGACATATCGACATATCGACATATCGACATGTCGACATATAAGACAGTAATAAAAATGGAATTTCAAAAAAACAACTAAATCATCCCACATATCTAATAAAATAAGTTAGTTTGGTACAAGGTCCTATTTGTTTTTAACAATCAAATGTAAGTCTTTACAATATGCGGATGAAGCCGCACGGGAGCAGCTAGTGTATATATTAGATACTAGCTGTTGCCCGTGACTTCGTCCACGCAATATTAAGATCTACCTTCCAGTGAAAGTCGTGTTAAAATCAGCCCAGCCGTTTCGGAGATTACCCGCTATAAACGCGGCTTGCGGACAGACAGAACATTCCGGATGGAATGGAGGATCACAAGCTTCGTTCAGATAGAGGAGTTCAATAGTCTATGTTTCGCGATCGTCAATAATTATGTACTTATGATTTCATTTATCTTAAAAGAAACTTTTAAAATCAGATTTTTCAACCAAAAGCCTGGTAATATAGATGTACACAACTTGGCTATTATGCAATATTCACAAAAAAGCCTATGTTACTCCAGCAAATATTCGGCACTTTAGATAGATAAAAAGTGGTTGCCCGCAGATAATGGTGAAGATCGACCTCAAGATAAAATCCAGCGGCGTAGAGTGGCCGGCGGAGATGGCGGCGGACCGAGTCGCCCTCCACTATTATATAATCGGCTGCGCCTACGCCGGCCTGGGGATGCACGACCTCGCTATTGACTATCTGCTTAAAGTCCCCAGGTGAGTCAGTCACGCAGAAACGTTAAGATATCGAACGTTCCGTGTTGACTACTAGAAATGTACTGAGCTACTGAGCGACTGAAGGAACTGAGGTACTGACGGCTATAGAGCTTGTTAGCGACTGCGCGACTGAGAGACTAAGGGACTACTCCTTGCCAAGACTTTTATGAAACTACCCCCACTATTGTAAAACGACCCCCCACCATTCCTTCCGTTTTCTAACATTCCTTAACAATATTTACTTCTTAACATAAACCACTAAAATGGATATCTCCACTTTTTTCCTGCTAGAATGAAGAGTGACCTGGTGACGGACTTGTTCCTCGTACCGTTCTCTCTTATGGAGGCTGCGATGTCGCACTACGCTAAGGACAAGAACGGCGTTGCAGACTCTCTTGTGCAGACAGCCTTGTGAGTCTAACTTTACTTCTCGGTATTGCCCTGCCTAATTAAGTGTTCCTACTTTAACACGCTTGTTAATCTCTCTTTTACAGTTTGATTAGTCATTTTTATTTATGTAATACTAGCCGTTGCTCGCGACTTCGCCAGCGTGAAATTAAAAAATAAAGCCTATCTACTCACTGATAACGTAGCTTTTTAACGGTGAAAGAATTTTTGAAATCGACCCAGTAGTTTTTGAATTATTTCAATACGTATAAAAATACAAATCTTTCCTCTTTATAATATAATACTCGTATATCTATATTCTATTCTATATTCTATACTTATTATAATAAAGCGTAAACACACACTTCTTTGTTGCCTAAGATGTTAGCAATTACAGCATATTTTTGAATAATGTTTTTTTTTAATAAAAAGCCCTACACTTACGTCACGCTTTAGGCTATATATTTTCACGCCATTAATCTTAGGGGGTAAATATTTTGGATAAAAACCCTAATGTAGGAAAGAGACCATAAGTCGCTGCCAACATCAAGGAAGCAAGGTTGCCATGGTTTGTCATGTCATGTCATTTTGACATTTGCAATTGATAATTTGACACATGTAAACATTAAAATATTATAACATTTTCATAATTTTATGCGGATGAAGTCGCATGGGAACAGCTAGTAATATATAAATATATAATATTATATAAAGTATAGAAAAGTAAATATTCTAAAACAAAGTCGCCTTTAATGACCTCCGTTTGGTCTCTATGTTCTGCTAAGCCGCAAACCATCATATAGACAATTTCATTTCACTTCGATTACATTTCGAAATTTCTTGACTGAAATCGAAATGAATTTTTACGATTTATTAGTTTGTATGTAGTATTGTACATTAAGATAGAGAAAAGTTAGTCATGTATGTTGTATTGTCGCAGCCGGCTGTACGGCCGAAGCTCTCGGGAGTTCAGGATGCTGACGCGCGTGTACGACTACGCGCGCCGTCGGCCCGTCACCGAGGACTACTTGCTCGACACCACAAAAGAACACGATTACCCCGAGGACTATCCCAATCTCGGATTGGACTGGAACGATGACGAGCTTGCTCATCCAGATGATATCAATCTTGGAGTACTCCCACAACAAAATATTGGAAATGGAATGGATGAGGAAGGTGTTGAAGTGGAGGTGGAGCCGGCTGCCGTAGCGGAGCCGGTTGCCGTAGCCGAGCCGATTGCCGAAGCCGAGCCGGCGGCCGAAGCCGAGTCGGTTGCCGAAGCTGAGTCGGCTGCCGAAGCCGAGTCGGCCGCCGAAGCTGAGCCGGCGGCCGAAGCTGAGCCGACTAACCGAAAACTGAGCCGGCTGCCGAAGCTGAGCCGGATGCCGAAGCTGAGCCGGCTGCCGTAGCGGAGCCGATTGCGAAGCCGAGCCGATTGCCGAAGCTGAGCCGGATGCCGTAGCGGAGCCGATTGCCGAAGCCGAGTCGGTTGCCGAAGCTGAGTCGGCCGCCGAAGCTGAGCCGACTAACCGAAAACTGAGCCGGCTGCCGTAGCGGAGCCGATTGCCGAAGCCGAGCCGATTGCCGAAGCCGAGCCGGCCGCCGAAGCTGAGGCCGACTACCGAACTGAGCCGGCTGCCGTAGCGGAGCCGATTGCCAAAGCCGAGTCGGTTGCCGAAGCCGAGTCGGTTGCCGAAGCTGAGTCGGCTGCCGAAGCTGAGTCGGCTGCCGAAGCCGAGTCGGCCGCCGAAGCTGAGTCGGCCGCCGAAGCTGAGCGACTACCGAAACTGAGCCGGCGGCCGAAGCTGAGCCGGATGCCGTAGCGGAGCCGATTGCCGAAGCCGAGCCGATTGCCGAAGCCGAGTCGGTTGCCGAAGCTGAGTCGGCTGCCGAAGCCGAGTCGGCCGCCGAAGCTGAGCCGACTACCGAAACTGAGCCGGCGGCCGAAGCTGAGCCGGATGCCGTAGCGGAGCCGATTGCGAAGCCGAGCCGATTGCCGAAGCCGAGTCGGTGGTCGAAGCCGAGTCGGTTACCGAAGCTGAGTCGGCTGCCGAAGCCGAGTCGGCCGCCGAAGCTGAGCCGACTACCGAAACTGAGCCGGCTGCCGAAGCTGAGTCGGCTGCCGAAGCCGAGTCGGCCGCCGAAGCTGAGCCGACTACCGAACTGAGCCGGCGGCCGAAGCTGAGCCGGATGCCGTAGCGGAGCCGATTGCCGAAGCCGAGCGATTGCCGAAGCCGAGTCGGTGGTCGAAGCCGAGTCGGTTACCGAAGCTGAGTCGGCCGCCGAAGCTGAGCCGACTAACCGAAAACTGAGCCGATTGCCGAAGCCGAGCCGGCCGCCGAAGCTGAGCCGACTACCGAAACTGAGCCGGCTGCCGAAGATGAGCCGGCGGCCGAAGCTGAGCCAGATGCCGAAGCTGAGCCGGATGCCGAAGCTGAGCCAGATGCCGAAGCTGAGCCGGCTGCCGTAGCGGAGCCGATTGCCGAAGCCGAGCCGATTGCCGAATCCGAGCCGATTGCCGAAGCCGAGCCGGCGGCCGAAGCTGAGAAGGATGCCGAAGCTGAGCCGACTAACCGAAAACTGAGCGGCTGCCGAAGCCGAGCCGGCCGCCGAAGCTGAGCCGACTACCGAAACTGAGCGGCTGCCGTAGCGAGCCGATTGCCGAAGCCGAGCCGATGCCGAAGCCGAGCGGCCGCCGAAGCTGAGCCGGATGCCGAAGCTGAGCCGGCTGCCGTAGCGGAGCCGATTGCGAAGCCGAGCCGATTGCCGAAGCCGAGCCGGCCGCCGAAGCTGAGCCGACTACCGAACTGAGCCGGCTGCCGAAGCCGAGCGATTGCCGAAGCCGAGCGGCCGCCGAAGCTGAGCCAGATGCCGAAGCTGAGCCGGCTGCCGTAGCGAGCCGATTGCCGAAGCGAGCCGATTGCCGAATCCGAGCCGATTGCCGAATCCGAGCCGATTGCCGAAGCCGAGCCGGCGGCCGAAGCCGAGCGGCCGCCGAAGCTGAGCCGACTACCGAAACTGAGGCCGGCTGCCGAAGATGAGCCGGCGCCGAAGCTGAGTCGGCCGCCGAAGCTGAGCCAGATGCCGAAGCTGAGCCGGCTGCCGTAGCGGAGCCGATTGCCGAAGCTGAGCGGCTGCCGAAGCCGAGCCGATTGCCGAATCCGAGCCGATTGCCGAGCCGAGCCGGCCGCCGAAGCTGAGCCGACTACCGAAACTGAGCCGATTGCCGAAGCGAGTCGGTTGCCGAAGCTGAGTCGGCTGCCGAAGCCGAGTCGGTTGCCGAAGCTGAGCCGGCTGCGAAGATGAGCCGGCGGCCGAAGCTGAGCCGCTGCCGAAGATGAGCCGGCGGCCGAAGCTGAGAAGGATGCCGAAGCTGAGCCGGCTGCCGAAGCTGAGCCGGCTGCCGTAGCGGAGCCGATGCCGAAGCCGAGCCGATTGCCGAAGCCGAGCCGGCCGCCGAAGCTGAGCCGACTACCGAAACTGAGCCGATTGCCGAAGCTGAGCCGACTACCGAAACTGAGGCGGCTGCCGAAGCTGAGCCGACTGATGAAGCACAGGAAGCAGCGGCCTCTGGCGTGATCCCGAGTGCCTCAGGCGCAGGCATGTCGGCCGACACGGGCACCCTTGCGCAAGCTCCGACGGCCAACAAAGCCTGTGATACTAGTGACATGTCCGCGTATAAGGATGTCACCGGCTACATGGACGATTCACTCTACCGCAAGGTCAAGGCGCAACTTGCCATCTTGATGAACAAACGCAAGAAGCCATATTCCGTAATGCATAAATATGAATTTGCCCAAATTGACGCTGCTTCGTCTCCTACTGATCTGACTGGCGGTAATCCTGATGTCACTTTTGTGCACTTTATTTTAAATAAAGACGACGACCTTGATGTTGGAAAAGATCTCAACAACTTGTTCGCACTCGAAGAATAAGATACATGATTAGTTTCATAAAAAAAACTTTAACACAATATAATAAACAAATTTATTGTGTTAAAGTTATAGTTTAATCAGATTTCTCAATGTTAACTTAACTTGTAACCTGTTCGTTAGTTACAGAGGTGTACCTCTCTAACTAACTAACGAATAGGCTACAAGTAGTCTAACTGGCCAGGCACGAGATACATTCCGTGGTGTGTCCCGGCTTGTATCCCGTGGCTGGTAAAATGAGATGTAACAACAAAAACCGCATTTCGTCAGGAAAAAGTCAATCGAGTTAATAACCGATTGTTGACGAAGTGTATGTCTTCCCTTAAAGATAGTCGCTTGAATTTGCCAGTAAACTTAGGACATTAGAATCTGGCAGGTTATTTAGCATACGATATAAATATATTTAATTAATTCTGGCCTAATTCCAACAGTACTTAGGCCAATCTATTTCTAGATAAGTGTAAGGTTAATGTGAAAACTCTTCACAATTCATAGTTAGGGCTGTAGCAATCAGTTACGGAAATTCTGTTTTGCGCTTACAAAACGATTTTTAGATCGAATTGCAGATAAAAACATCATTTTAAATACCATCTGAAAGGCAGGAAATGTAGTACCTTTAATACTGCCAAAAGAAAACTGCAATTCATTGCTTAGTTATTATTTTGTTAACATTAAAGTCTTGTGGGACGACTGATTCATTTTATTGCTGTCAAGAGGTTTCATTTTACATTTTTGTGTCAAAGCTATGTTACTACTAAGTTATTAAGTAGGTAAGTACCATGTGCTTGTACGCATTAATCTAGTCCATGTTTTGATGCATATTTACGAGCAAATGGACAGTGGGAATTGTTGGCGGTATTCCACTTGTTGCGACTATCTTTTGAACGTGTTTTTGTCGGGCGCAGGTCGAGTTCATGGCGAGGCTATTTTCTGTTATTGGAATACCGCGAGCAAACACTGTACATGATACATGTACTCGTAAATATGTGAAGTTCTAATAATATTGTAAGTCTGTTCGTCTGGAGGTCATATAATTAAAGACAGTGTAAGCTGTATACAACGGTCCCTATCTTTACCTGAATACTAAAAGAGCTTAAAGTAAATATTTCCAAGGTATTTTATAAAATAAAAATTTACACAGTATTATTTAAAACATGGTAACATAAATTTTATTTACAAAATTTAAAATAAAAAATACCTTAGTTCTGGTTAAATAGTGTTCCTAAACTTCACAAGATAGATTTTTGAATTTGAGGGGATTTTGTTTATCGAGCTTTAGTTTTTGTTTCAAACATAAGTGCTCATGCTCGACTCCTGCGGGGGTCGGCAGAGAGCGGAGAACTGCTATCGCCTCCTACTCGTAGGTGGCTCACTTGGAGAGCGTCGTATCCTTGCAGAATGCGCATTACTTACCTATTAATTATATGACAGCCACTTATTTTATCAACTTTGACGTAGAGGAATAACTGTGTAATATTTTGTGGTTTTCGACTTGTCTTGTCACCAGATGGCGTGTGCCACGCTATACTACTAATATTTAAATTATAAATTAAAGGCGTTTGATAGTAGATGAGTGATACGCTTTCTGTGTTAGTTATAAACATTTAAATAGGTATTTCAATATGTAGTTGATATAATATTTATCGATGGAACAGTTTAGTTATGATGCTTGTGACTAAGTGGTCAACTGAGATGTTCCTATTCTCTTCTTTTCTCTCAGATATTATTTATAATAATTATTAATAGACTGAATGAAGAAAAGACTAAAAGTGTTTGGTATTTTGCGGTAACCGCATTATGGAAAGTGTTTTGAGACTGATGTTAAAAATTTGTATTGAACTAAGTTTGCTGTATGTTTCCAAAATTGCGCATCAAATGACGCTTCATTTTTATTTTAACGCTAAATAAAGCATTCTTATTGAAAATATGAATGACGATTGACTTTGAGAGGTACATCATAATACATGTTTGTACTACTATACTCGTATGCATGTCTTTGAAAAGTTTATTTTAAGTCTTCGGCTAATGAAAAGTCTTATAAAGTTTTAACATTTGTTTTGAGTTATATAAAGGAATAGAATGCTGCTAATGTTGAACTACCCTCTATTTCTTATCGATGTGATGTTTCTATTTCTATTTCATAGTTCACGTATTTCAAAGCCGTCTGATAAATGTTTATTAATTATAACAGTAGGTACGTACGGCCGTAGTGTAGACTCAAGCGTAGCAACCCCTGTAGAACTGCGCCGTCTGCGGCCTCAATTACATGTCTACTATACTCTACTATGATACATACATACTTGTATCTTTTATCGATGTCTATTATTCTTATATAAATGTTTATGAGCGCTGTTTACGTTCAATTTACTCTTCTATGAATGTTTAGCTTGTAAGTTAATATAAGTAACAGTTAGTTACATATCTACATATATAATAACAGCGCGTTTTAATCTTCTGGAAGCTCGAACGTCGCTCAATTTTGTAGAACAGATTTTTTTGTTGATGATATGTATACGGAATGACAAATTAGCATTACTGTGTTTGTGTTTGGTTGAGCGCAGAGCGGGTACACGTTCATAATACGTGTTTAATGTTTTATAATACTTAAGTCATAATAACTTACTCTCTAAGTGTACGTATGCAGATATTGCATGTTTTATCTCCTATCTCTATGCGCAACTCTTGCAAGCGCCCATTTATGTATCCAATATGTGTCAAATAAATATACAAAAATGTAATTGATGTTTTATTTAACAACCAGACACCCAAAAGTAAACCCACTGTTGCCCTTATGGAGTAAGAACGAGCACGTGACCTAAAGTTGCGCTTGCGTCGCCTACCTATAGATACAACAGAGTACAGACAGAAAAAAATGACTATGTTAAAGAGAAGAATGTGGGACTAGGTATACGTAAATTTTCTGGCAAAACCCAAAGCAATAATTTTGAGTCACTTCTACGATCTAATCATACTGATATTATAGATGTGAAAGTTTAGATGGATGGATGGATGTTAGAGTTTGTAGCCTAAACGGCTGAACGGATCTTAGAGCATAGTCTGGAAGAACACATAGGCTACTTTTTATCCCGGAAATAGTTACGATTTCCGTGGGATGCAGTACTTTTGTATTTTAATGTTTACTCGATCATTCTGCAACGGTTCAACATACCTTATTGAAATTTGGCACAGATATAAAACAAAGTCTGGAGTACACATGGGATAAGGTTCATCCCCGAAAAATGTCCAGTTCCCAAGGGACACGTAGTTTTTTGGTACTTACATAGTTCGTCTGTTTTCTAATAACACGCGGACGAAGTCGCGGGCAACAGCTAGTTTTTTCATACGTGCAAAATACCCGCTACTGATGCTAGCTCAGAGCTCTCGTCTAAGTTTTATAGCTTCTTGAAATATCGCACCAGACACTCTTATGAATCTTGGCCACGTGTTGCGAACATCCATATCATACACATCCTACTCCATGGGCTTGAACTTATTCTTAGAGGTAACTAGGCCTCATTAAACCACACTGGCCTTGGTAAATCGGATTAATTAATCAGATGGGTTTAAAAAGCAATTATGTTAAGGCTAATTAAACAAAATAAACACTAGTGTAAAGAGGGTCTAGTGTGACTGTCCACGTAGAGGTCGGCTGGCATTGCAATGGTTATGACATTGTTGAAATAGCAAGCAAAAGATACGACCACACCGTGCTTACGGGAAAATCTGGCCAATTTCATATTTTTTTTATGATCAGCGCCATCTTGCACATCGCAATGAAACTATGATGTGATACACACATTAGAAATATTGAGCGATGTGTAGCAGAAATGTTGCATTAAATAGTAGCAGTAATAATACTTTGTGATGAACGAAAAGAAAAATAATCGGACGAAATAAACCAAGTTTATATTGACTATATAATTCAAATTTAAGTCTGACATTCCTATCCATCGAAGGTATGAATAGTTTAAATACGCTGCCATCTAGTGACAATATCGCATACTATTTAAAACCCTTTCATCCGTTATTTTTTTCCACAATAGATGGCAGTAATATTCAATTTGAGCTACAGTAACGTTTTAAAGGATATTAAAACTTCGTAATTTTCACGTTAATAACAACCGTTAAATTCGTTATTTTGATATGAACCGCTTTAGTTGCATAATCCAAGGTCTAGCAAAGCTTAAGTAATAGTGATAACATTAAATAACTGGAATGTTCGAATCATTAGCGAACTATCCCTACCTACATCGGAAATTACATATAACCTCACACACTCTGACTATGTTTATCCGGCCACTGGTCATCCCTTATAACTTATCAGGAAGTTTTTCAATAAACTAGTTGTGATTGCTAGATTATCATTCTTCAACATACAACTTGACTAAACTTTATGCTTTAAAGTGAACTGAACTTGCTGGCGTATAACTCTTTACATGAACAAGTTACAATGTCCAAAGCAAGAGCAACCGATATGAATGTTATTTTAACATTGTTACGGTCAGTTGGAGGCTGCTGGCCGCCACCGCTGTAAATCGAAAAAGAGATAAAACAGACAGATAAACTACTTCTAAATCCTAAGATGTCTAAGATCCTAAAATGATATTTAGTTGTTTGACAAGTAACACCGACTGAGTGACAATATATACATTTGATTTCTTTCCTGTTATACCAGTAAAAGTAGCACCCTTCCCAGGCAGAGGTGATGTCTGCCGCGGCCGGCGCGCCCCGTCCCGCCCCACCCCGCCCCGCCCAGCCTCGTCATAACTAAGCGAAGCAATGCAAACCTAATGACACTTCACTTGTCAACATCGGAATTACATAAATCAATACAAATATAGGTACAATACAAATATACGTAAT